>MU271802.1:0-23571 GCA_021432655.1 Atractiella rhizophila
GGTGCGATGTCGCAAAAGAAAAGGGAAAAGGTCATTGCCGAATTTTCAGCCAAAGCAGAGGACTTGATTGATAGTCTCGGCTTCGCAACGAGAAGTGGAAAGCATCGTGCCATTGATAATGGGCCGCCGACTGTCATGCTCATCTCCTTAAAGGCAGGGGCAGTCGGTGAGAATTTCGGTTAAGAGGACTCCCGATTTTTAATGTTCGATAAAGGTCTTAACCTCACAGCTGCCAGTCAAGTGGTGCTTCTCGATCCGTGGTGGCAGTCTGCCATTGAGCAGCAGGCTATCGGTACGGTCTAGAATTCCGTCGATTTCATCTCATTATGATTGCAGATCGTGTTTATCGAATTGGCCAAACGAAGCCCGTTCGCGTCATTCAGATGGTAGCTGAGAACACCGTTGAGGACAAGGCAAGCTAACAACATTTCCAGCTATTTCTCGTCGCTGAAACTCTTAATAGGTCCTCGACATCCAGAAGCAGAAAGAAGAGCTTGTATCTCAAGTGGGTACCTCCATTATTCTTGGAGCCGGTATCTGAACATTAGGCAGGCATTTGATGGCAAAAGAGGAGCATCAGGCAATCGCGACCGCAACAGAGTCGCTGATATGGCTGCATTGTTTGGAGTGCGGTTAGGTGGATCGAACAGAACTTGAGCGGAGCAGTGTTCACCTGCTAGTAAAGAGAAGAGAGAATGATACTATTTCGCGAATATGGTAGCATTTCGAACAAATAAAGGGAATAATCTAGATAATCTAGACTGTTGCCTGAAGGATACGCGATTGCATCTGGTTTGAACCCTTCGAACAGGTACTGACATTGTTCCGGGCCCATTGCGACGTTGATGAAGAGAGCTCAGCGACCCTAAGAGAAGTGAGTAATTTGAAAACACAAGTGAGCGATCGCACTCAGTACTCGGCCTTTCCACTCAGTACCAGGAAAAGGAGGAAAAGCTAATTCAAGGGCTCAGTAAAATCATCCGTCTTGTTGCATACTACAGGTTCTCACTGTGATAGTGCCGTATCGACTTTTGAAGATGAGGTCCTGATAGGTTGTCTGCTTGACTCTGCCTCTGCGATGATTTTGCTTCAATTCTTCTCATTTCCCTCCGCAATAGATCACGCATGAACTGGGCGCTTTCTGGTTTCACGGCAGCCCTGAAGTTGTCCTCATCATCACATAACTCGCGCGCATAGTAAAGCAAGCAGTAATTGATCATGTCCCTGATCTGATGTTTATGTTGTACTTCGTAATAGTTGGTGTCTTCAAGATATTGGCTAGAAATCATCGAATCGAAGAATGCGGCAAACGTTGGAAAGTAGACCCCGTCATCCTTTTCGCAACAGGCGATCTTCATCATGGTCTCTGAGGACAACTCAAACTTGAAAGCAGAGGATGGTATCAAGCAGATCCAAGGCGGAAGTTTTCCATCAGTACGCTGGAAACGAATAGGTCGTGGCACACCATCGTCTACGATAATCAAATCCTTCCGAATAATCGTGCAACCAACTTCCATGAGAGGTAAATTCGAAGCTCTCAATGCGTCAGCTGCACTAGACAGCATTCGATCCGGTATCAGCAAATAAAGGTCGAAGGTTGCCGTTGGAATGAAGTGAGCATATGCCAGCGCATGCTCCATGAAGACCACAACAGGTTTAAGGCGAGAAGCGGCTATGATTCGAGCGGGTTCGAGAGACTGCCGCTGTTCTCGCTGAGAATAGTAGTCCATTCTTTCTGGAATCTCTTCCTCTTCTTCAAACTCGAATGCCACCTCTTCTTCAAGTGTTTCGAGTCGAAGCCTTCTCCAGTGTCGGTCCATAGTGCAGAAGGAGTGATGGAAGGAGGATTAGAGACGCGGGACAGTACGAAAGCTGTAATTCATTTGTCAGGTGAACGTACATCAATATCAAGGTTGATAAAACGAAACTAGCATGAGCAGTGCAAACTAGACTCGGCAAGTCATAATTAGATGCAGCAGAAAGAAAAGCGCTTCAGAATTCTCAGGCACAGAAAGCAAGGCGGACATGATTCTGGACAACCTGAAGAGATCTCTAGAATCTTGTGATTGTGAGGATTGTGACGAAAGTTCACAAACAAGAGTTTTGATAACTTTTGTAAACTCTGTTCTTTGCCCTTGCCACGAGAAGGGACATTCGCCAGGGGGTGCATAGAAAACTAGATATCTTCCGCCTTAGCCATGGGTACCACCCCACTCGCAACCTGATATTGCTTGAACCTCTCAGGCCCTTGTTGTCACTCCAACCTCCATAAACAACTCGATAGCTTCAAATCCTGGATGTCATGAACCTTTGATTAGCACAGATTCACAATAGAGCCTCTTCAACTGTTTTGACCTCGACTAATCTGAGGAGAGTGTCATTTCAAAATATTTTGGCACGCCTAACAAAAGAAGAGAACAGTGTAGTGTACGGCGTGTAGGAAGGCAACGGACTTCACCTGATCTCACAAGAGCTTCTCTCGAGACCAGCCAATTTTGGTTTGTACCTCTCATCATGCACCTTGAGCCATACTCTAGTGACCGGCAAACAGTGAGAGGAGTCAGGGAGGTTGGCGCACTCTGAAACAACTTTCCCTCTTCGTTTGTCTACAACTTGAAGACGGGTAGATTAAGATTGCCGTGAAAGTGCTGTTTGTTTAACTTCAGCGCAAATATATCAAAACCTTTTGAGAGCACCAGTTCTCCATATGGTGGCCCCTCTTGGTATGACCAGACGTTGCGAACAGGGAATGTCATTGGTTCTCTGGCGATAGCTATCTTCTGTCATTCTTTGGCGCTCTTCCCAAAAATCCAACATATGCGAGCGGGTTCATATGCCCGAGCGTGCTCCCTGAAGACCACAACAGGTTCAATGCCAGAATCAGCGATGATTTGAGCGGGTTCGAGAGACTGCTTTTGTTCTCGCTGAGAATAGTAGTCCATTCTTTGGGCAATCTCTTCTTCTTACCATTCATCAGGCTCATTCGTCTCTCCTGCTTCGACTGCTTCGAAAGATAACCGTTTGCGTATAATTCTATAGCCCAGGGGGGGGGGGGGGGCAAGAGGGCGACAAAGGCAATGGGCAAGCAGCCCATCCGACAAATGAACAGTCCTCAATGATGCCACAAGAAAGGAACTCACAAAAGGAGTTAGCGGAACAACAGACCTAATTACCTTCAGCGTCCGAAGTCAATAACTATCTATGACAGAGGTAAAATAGTTCAAAAGTTTCAAAACACAGGAATGGGCGATATTTCAAAGTATCTTTGGAATGACGTCCGAGAATGGTTTGCTTTGATATCTTTCTGAAATTCTGAAATGGTTGCACATTTGTTGAAACGAGATGCAGTGTAGTTAGACAAATCATAAGATGCTGAATGAGAATATATCCACTAGATGAGCAACATACTGAACTGTTCAGACTTTGAAAACTGTTTGAAGCACTCTCCTACTCCTCCTGCATCCACGCATCCACTAGTTTTACTAACAGCCCAGAAGGGGAGGAGTCTGGAGGGATAACTCCAAACTGGACAGGCTGCAACACGGTCTGGTCATGGAGACCATTGTCCTCAGAAGCTTTTTGGACGAATATATAAAGGGTATCGAAGCTGCAAAACGGTTGGGAAGGCTCACCAGATAGGATACGTATTCTTTATCTACTAGCAAGCCTTTCAATTTTGTGTCTTTAACCATAATCCGACCGCCGGCTCCGCGGCATTCCGTCAGAGGTATTTCGCCTTGATTTCGCCATCTGCGCTCGAGGTTTACCATCAGCTTACCTTCTCAGCGCCTATAAAGCCTTCGCCCGCCCTCTCCCGCCACCCGCCTTCATAGCCAACCATCAGCACTGGATTCCCACACCCATACTCACTCGACATGCTCAAAACTTCCTCATTGGCGGGCGTACCAGCGCTGTCGCCTGCCCTCTTCTCGCCCCTCGACTTCCCAAGCACCTCTTTCCTCCCCTTCTATCCTGAAACCCCAAAGGTCTCGAGTCCGCCCCTGCCGAGTCCAACAAGCCCTAATCTGAACGGAGATGTGGACATGATCATGGAGGTCGAGGAGAGCAAGGTGCCAGTCAACAAGGATGGACAAGTGCCAGAGGGGACCCCGGGTGGAGACTGTAGGAGGCTATGTGGCAGACATCAACGGATGGCGGATAAGGGTCTCAGGGGTCAATTGCAAAAGGTGAGCTTGAATGCATTTCTGGTTGTGTGTAACAAACAGCTTGGGGTGCGGGGAACTATCTCCTTGCTTTCGTGTTTCTACTCTGCGTCTTCTCCTGAGAGCGCTTGTTGATACAATCTCTCCCTGTTACTTCGTGGCCGGAAGATCGGGATGACTGGGCATATTCTGATAACGCAGTCAGTCGTCTGGGCAATCAACTGCTACTGCGCCGCCCAGAAGTTGACTTGCTAAGGCGAATTTCACATTGCACCATACCGCACCATCCCCAAAGCCATCAGTCTTTGATGAAACGGGGGTCCTTCTTTTTTCGATCATTCTGGATTCTCAACTGTGTTGACGTCCCAGAGTGGCGTTCCTATCTACTCCTCCGATTGTTCAAAGAGATAAGGTTAGGTTCATCTGCGAGGTTGAGATTGATGTGAAGCTTGGGCCGAAAGGAGGTCGTCTGCATCCTTCCTTCTGTCTATTGTCTTTCCGTTTACAGTACTGGTAACTGCCACAGCAGTTGCCCGCCATGGTTCAAATCGAGGGAGTCTGACTCGGTTGGCCAATGGCTATTGCGCGATTGCGCAATAAGGAACTAGAGCAACCCGTCGTTGTCTTGTTCTTCTACAGTTCTACTCCTGCCTTCTCGTTGCCAGTTGGGCAACTCTTTAAGCCGAGTCTGAAATCGAAATCAATGAGCGAAAGGCGCCTTGATTCTGGGGCATTGCGCAATATTACCCCGGACAAACGAGACTCCGCGTTTTGTGCGAACTTACACCGTTACATATCGGTGATTGCCCAGAGCAAATAACACCATCAGTCGCCATTAGAACGTTACTGACTGTCATCGTTTCACCTTCTCCAGTCGATTGACAACCTTCCTTCCGAAGCCCAACAACGGATAACGAACATCTGGTCCCTCTTCTCGTCATCTCCCCGTCATCATCGCACCATCATCCTTTCCGGCATCCTCACCATCTGTTGTCCCTCCCAACTCTCCTTCCTCTCTACCCAACTTCCACTCGAAACACGCATCGGAGATCCGTTCGATCTCCTTCCTCGAGAGTTGTCCCTCAAGGTCCTCGGGTACCTCGATCATCTGAGCTTATGTCGGGCAGCGCAGGTGAATCGGATGTGGAGAGCGCTGGCGGACGACGATGTGCTCTGGCGTTTCATTTGCGAACAACACATCGAGAAGCGATGCGTCAAATGTGGATGGGGACTTCCGCTACTCGAGAAACGGAGGAGGGAGAGGGAGAGGATGCGAAAAACCCTCACGGAGAAAGTTCGATCCAGCCTCCTCCCTCCTCTTCACGCCGGAATCGTAGGTTCCAATTTAGCGAACCTCTCCATCTCTCCGCCTATAGCTGCATCAGCAATGGACGTAGCCCGCCCACTAAAACGTCCACGGATTGATGACGGTTATTCCGACCTCTCCTCCCCTTCGAACGTCACCCCAAATTCCTCCCGTCCGTCTTCCCCTGTGTCCTCCTTCTCCCGTCCACATCCACTTCCAGCCTCCTCTCTTTCGTCTTCCGACTGCCTAACGCGACCGTGGAAGTCGGTCTACAGCGAAAGATTGGGGATAGAGCGGAATTGGCGAAGCGGACATTGTAGCGTTCAGGTCCTGAACGGGCACACGAATGCGATCACCTGTCTACAAGTCGAAGAAGGTCTCACCCATCCAAACTTCCCCATCCTCATGTCAGGTGGCTGGGATCGAACTGTGCGGATTTGGAATCTCGAGACGGGAGAATGTCTGAAGGTCCTCAAAGGACACACGAGGGGAATTCGCGCGTTGCAGTTCGACGGCGTCAAGCTCATCACTGCGAGCATGGATTCGACTCTCAAGATCTGGAATTGGAGGACGGGAGAGTGTATTCGCACCCTCGAGGGTCATAGAGAGGGTGTGATCAGTTGTTGTTTCGATGATGAGATCCTCGCTTCTGGTAGCGCCGATAGTACGATCAGAATTTGGAATTTCGCCACCGGCGACTGCTTCGTCTTGAGAGGTCACACCGAATGGGTAAACTCGGTGAGGATTTGGAATAGCAATTCGAATGCGAAGGGGTGTGGTGGCGTAGGTGCGAATGGGGCTGGAGCGGAGAAGGAGAAGGCGGACGATGCTCTCGCGGGAAAGTTACTTTTCTCGGCGAGCGATGATGGGACGATTCGTGTGTGGGATTTGAAGACGAAGGAGTGCATTAGGAAACTGGAGGGACATGTTGCGCAGGTACAGGATATCAAGGTGTTCAGTTATAACCCGGATGAGGAAGAAGAAAGAACGAAAGTTATCCCTGAGCGAAAGAAGGACGAGATGGAGACTGAAGGCGAGGATGAAGGGGAGGACGACCTTTTCAATGTGCCTGATGGCAGTGCCTGCTCCAGACCGCTCATTTTCCTCCCACCATCTCAACCGGCAACAACACCTGCTTCCCGCTGTACGGCCAACAACAACCCTTCTTCTACTCGTCCTCGTCGAACGCCATCACCGCGGCGCCATTCTCCCCTGCCTATTTCACCCTTCGGTCCCAAACCAAAAGTAGTTTCTGCAGGTCTCGATAATACCATCAAGATATGGAACGTGGAAGAAGGTCGATGCGAAAAGACGCTCTTTGGACACATTGAGGGAGTGTGGAGCGTCGATGTCGATCGACTCAGATTGGTGAGCGGTAGTCAGGACAGGACTGTGAAGATTTGGGATATGGATATGCGGAAGCCAGTGCACACTCTGGTCGGACACACCGCTGCAGTTACATGTTCCCACCTGGCGGACGATAAAATCGTCACTGGTATGCATTCCCTTCTGTTAGAAGAGACGCAAGCGCTGATGAAGGTTGGAACAGGGTCTGACGACCAAAAAATTAGGATATGGTCTTTCTCCCCTCGATCCATTACCAATATCATGACCGCAACAACTTCAACCTCTTCTGCCATCTCCACTGCATCTTCGTCCTCCACAACAACTTCAACTGGCGACGCAAGTTAATCTCCCTTTCAATGCTTATACCAGATTTCGTTGTCTATGATTGTGCTTTGGTGTCGTAGTCTGTAACTGCATTCGCTTTCGTCTGGTCTTGTTCCTGTTGGCAGTATTGTGCTTGAAATTTAGGTCGTGTAATGTTATGCACAGCTTCCTCTCCTCACAACCTTGAGTGCCGCGACAAACCAAACCAATGTGTTGTAAGTTAGGTGCCGTGAGAGCGATTGTTTAGTATCATATAAATTACTGACAGCTGAGAATATAAAGTTTCTCTCCTTGTTTACCCGCAGTAGAGCTTGTTTGCTCCATCCAAAAGAGGAAAGGGTCACAGTTCGGCCCTTGCGACATTCTTTCTGCAATTTGCGTCACGCCGTTTAAACGAACCAGCTCTACTCCCATCTACACCCATTTACATCTAGACGAAACTCCTTCCCGCTTTCTCCATTGAACTCGATTCCAGCATGCTCCGACTCGCAACACGTCGTTTGCACACTTCCGTCCCTCGTCTCGCCACATCAATCGATGGACCCATTATCCCAGCCCCAACAGCGACTTCAACTGCTTCCCTTACAGCGGAGGGAGATAGCAATGCGACTTCTGCCGTCACTCCCCCAAGAATGACACATCGTCAGAGAGCACAGTTGCAAAAGATGTTGGCGAAGAGGAAGGCCATGCTTGTCTCGAAAGGACGGCCGGAGACAGGTGCGTTCTACTTTGCTTTCTTCTTTACTGGGCTAGGTTGTAATTGCGGTTTATGACGCGTCGCTCTGAGTAGAATATTGGACTTGGTTGAGGGGCTTTGAGAACAATGCGCCTGAGGTTTGGGATGTGGCCCAGAAATTGAGAGAAGAGGTTTTAGGTGCTTATTCTGTAGATATTAGGTGCGTTGCTCTATCCTCTGCTCAGACGATCCCGCGTATTAATTATTACATGGCAATCAGAGAGGGGTTACCGAGTTTAGAGTTGATGTGGAAGATGCAAGAGTGGGTTTGTTCTGTTTTGCGAGCAAGAGTTGCTATTGACGTCGTAATATCAGAATACCGGCGATTCACACACTTTCCCAACGTCTCCTCCTCCTCCTCTCCGCACAAGGACATTCCACAACACCCAACACCCTCGCATCCATATACGGCTCTTACATCCACTCACTAACTTATCGCGCAATGACGCTACGTCGAGATCAGCTATCGTCCCTACAGGAGAAGATTGAGAAGCTCCAACCAAAGTTTGAAGCTGTTGTCGAGGAGAGGAAGAGCGAATTGAAAGAGTTTAATAAGAGGGTGGAGGAAGCGTTGGAGAAGGAAGAGAGGAAGAAGGAGAGGAAGGCAAGGAGAAAGAGCTCGTAGACACACATACGTTAATGTTGACCCATCATTGTCCCCTCTACTGCATTTGACCGTCTTGCATTGCAGGAGTCTGTATGATGCAGAGCAGGTTGTCCCTCATCTCGCGGAATATATCATACTTTCCCTTTCCCAATCTGTCTCGGCATATACTGTGCTCTAGCTTGTTCACCGACAGCGCAACCCTTCACAAAGGATCCGAAGACTCATGAATCACGCCATGGCTGCCAGAACTTGGAAAGACAGGAAGTTCGCGAGCTTGTTTTGGGGATTCTCACGTGCTGAGTCACCTTAAAGTAAAGGCTGCTAAATACCTCGGTGTCTCTACTGGCCACAGTAAACGGCTGATAGTACGCTGTACAACGCTGCAGCTTCAATATTTCAACTTCTTAGTTTTACGAGCCCGTTCTACAGGCTGTGGAGCTCGACCTATTCTGTTGTGGCAGTTGACATCTTCCATCCTCTTCGAGACACTCTTTCAGATTTTCATGTGAGTTGTCGCTTCCTTAAACTGGCACCTTGTCATCCTGAGAAAGCCATAAAGCACTCAGCGCAGCGGCCCTCGAAATGGCGCAAACACTCGATGTGCTTCACAACCACCAACCGGCTACGCTCATTGTTGGACCGGACGGGTTGAGGATCAAAAGCGAGGGGAAAGTAGGTCACGGATCGAGTGCGTATTCTGTGCCGTGTTATTCTGTGCCGTGTTATTCTCTCTTCACATGAACATAACCGTCTGATGAACTCCAAGACGTTATAGATAACATCCTTTCAGCTTGTCTGCCGTCTTCAGGTCCGTCCTTCCTGACAACACATGCCACTCTCTTAGGAAGTTGGTCTTGTTAGGTTCTGGCAAGGAAGACTTCTACGCCTTTGCACACATTCTCAATTTGAACGTCGAAGACCAATCTCGCACGATCACTCTGCATGCATTTGCTTCTTTAAAGGCTTCCAAGCTATCTGTCCTTCGCTTCAACATACCTGAGAATTTGAAAGATGCCGGGCTTGAAGAAGCGAAGAAGTTCGCGAACCACATTCTAGAGCTTGCTTATCAGGGTGAGGTTTAATTTTTCCAACGTTCATCATGGCTTATGCGCATTCCTGAAAGGGGCAATCGCACCTCCTAACAAGAGGAGTATTCTTTTCATTGTCAATCCATTCTCAGGCCAGGCAAAAGGACAAAAAGTCATTACGCGCATCCTTCCATGGTTTAAGGCGGCTGGGATCGCTGTTAAAACGGAGCGTGTGTCCCACATTTTTTCTCGTTGACGATAACATTGAAAGGAACGGAAGTGACCAAACACGCTCAACATGCCTCTGAGATAGCGGCCAAAATGTCTCTTGACGAATATGACACCATCACCACTGTCTCTGGCGACGGATTAATCTACGAAGTCGTTCAGGGTCTTGCTAATCGACCGAAGGATGCATGGAAGGCTTTAAAGACGATAAACTTCGGAGTCATACCAGCAGGTAACCGTTCATGCTCTCTTCTGTCGCTCCACTATTCCCTATCCATGGCCGGACGGTCTAATCGAGACATTGTGCAGGCTCAGCAAATGCCGTCTCCGTCTCTATGAGAGGACCGGTAGAGACCAGGAATATGGTAGCTAGTGTTCTTGCTGTCATCAAAGGTGAGATTTGCCAAACATCTATGAACGACCATCATTCCTTAGGAAACCGGGTTAGGGAAAAGGACTTCGCTCGGCCTGAGCGTGGTCACTACAGGGACAAGAAGGATCTACTGCCTACTATCCCAAGTGTATGGCATCATCTCTGACCTTGACATCGATACCGAACACCTTCGGTACAGTCTCCTTGATCTCGCTCCGGAAGACGGATTGACCTAGTGTGAGTGCAGATGGATGGGCGAGTCGCGTTTCGTTTATGGTTTCATCCGTGGAGCCCTTCAAAAACGACACTGCGATGGCATTTTAGAAATGAAGCTTGCACCAAATGGAGGGAATAAGCGGGCTATGCTCGAAGAGTTTCTGCAGAACGGGAATAAGAAAAATTTGGACGAGTCAGACTTACATCCCGTCGACCAGGACAATGAGGAGACTTGGAAACTCCCTGCGCTCAAATACGGTACAGTGAACGATCCTCTCCCTGAAGCTGCCGCCAAGAAGCCGTTGATCACAACAACGACACCAATTGTTTCTGACGACGCAAACAGAAAGAAGCAGTTAAATGGAGAAGACGGAAGGTGGCTCAGGTTGGACCTTAGTATGGTTTCCTTGATGGCAGGCAAGCTACCCTACCTCGCATACAACCTCATGGCCTTTCCACTCGGCAATCCTGCTGACTCGTATATCGACGTGCACATAATACCCAAGGCGAATTCGGTAGGGGAGATCCTTTCTTGTCTTGATGGGACTGAGGCTACCGGAGGCACCTTCTGGAAGGACACAGTAAGCTCCTCCTCAATTCTTCCAATTGCATCTCACTCGCGCGTCCGTGCCCAACAGCAATCCTACTACAAAGTAGAAATGTATCGCTTCACGCCCGTGAGAAGTTCCTTCCGCTTTGGGTAATATTTCTTTTGCCGCTGATGATGTGAAACAGAAAGCGGTACCAAAATTCCATAAAGGAGAGATAGCACCAATCGCCTTTGATGGGGAATATCTCAAGCCTTACGAGGCTTTTCAGGTGGAATGCCTGCCAGGAGCGCTTCAGTTCCTGACTGTACGACACCTCTCCTGCGTCTGAGATAATGTGCTTTGCTGACGTTATTTACCAAGCTCGACGGATGGTACCTCCCTCCGGATCACACGGAACAAATCAGTAAACTGGAAAAGTAATACGTTAGCTTTGAAACTCCAGGACTTGTCACACCTCACAGAGGGCCGTTCTTTTGGATTTGTTTTGCTTGCGATTTGATAGTCAGCTACGGTAATAATCGGTGTCATTCATCACGCAGGATCAGTTATTTATGATAACATATCCCAATCATTCGTTCAAAAAGCAAGCAAGTCTCACGCAATAAGACGAACAAAGAGAATTTTGAATCAAGAACAAACCCGAAAAGAGGAAGGATAAGTAAGCGACGAGAATACGAGTACAATTGCTGATTACACAAGATTTATCCTTCCAACAGAGCGTCGTAATATAACTCAGCAGCGATCTCACAGTCTAAAGGTTCGCACAGAGGTAATGTATCCGTCTAAGCACTGCAGTTGAGAATCTGAGAAGCAGATATACTAATTGGATAGAACGTGGATCTAAGAGTTGGGTTTCGGCCGTGAGGAATCTGTTGATGATTCTGAAGATACCATCTCGTGACTGCGTAGATGATGATTGAGAGCGAGAGGGGGATACGGCGATGCTGCGTTGCGTGCAGCTTGGCGAGAATTTGTGGCAGGCTGGTCCTCCATGCTCTGTTTACGATTGCGAGAGGCAGCAGCGCGTTTTGAGGGATCTTTTGTTCCTTTCGCTCGATTGCGCTTCTTGACGATGCCGGTATTCAGACTCAATGGGCGATCCACGCCATGAAGATTGCGGAATAGACCACAACTGAAGAGAGACAAAGTTAGCTTAAGACCACTCTCGCAAAAGGAACATACGCATTGCAAAGCGGACGACCTTCCGCATCACGCCTCCAAAGAGGTGTGTTCTAGCAGTCATCGATTTGAGTACAGCTCCTCAGAAAGTGAGGGGATACGCACAGATGTTCTACAGTTCCCACAAACCATGGGTATATCGGAACTTGAATTCTTATCCGAAATCCTCGCAGCAGCTACTTTCCCAGCTAATGACACTTCGCCAATGGAGTTAGACCTCTTCTTGCTCGTGCCTTCACCGAGATCTTTATTACTGGACAATTTCTCTCCTGCTTTCGATTTGCTGTCCGTTATACTCGACATTGCTAAACTGGCCTTATTTGGGAGAGAACCCCGTTTAAAAAAAAAAAAAAAAAAAAAAAAAGGTACAGTGAACGATCCTCTCCCTGAAGCTGCCGCCAAGAAGCCGTTGATCACAACAACGACACCAATTGTTTCTGACGACGCAAACGGAAAGAAGCAGTTAGATGGAGAAGACGGAAGGTGGCTCAGGTTGGACCTTAGTATGGTTTCCTTGATGGCCGGCAAGCTACCCTACCTCGCATACAACCTCATGGCCTTTCCACTCGGCAATCCTGCTGACTCGTATATCGACGTGCACATAATACCCAAGGCGAATTCGGTAGGGGAGATCCTTTCTTGTCTTGATGGGACTGAGGCTACCGGAGGCACCTTCTGGAAGGACACAGTAAGCTCCTCCTCAATTCTTTTAATTGCGTCTCACTCGCGCGTCCGTGCCCAACAGCAATCCTACTACAAAGTAGAAATGTATCGATTCACGCCCGTGAGAAATCGCTTCTGCTTTGGGTATTCTTCCTTTCGACACTGATGATGCGAAACAGAAAGCGGTACCAAAATTCCATAAAGCAGAGATAGCACCAATCGCCTTCGATGGGGAATATCTCAAGCCTTACGAGGCTTTTCAGGTTGAATGCCTGCCAGGAGCGCTTCAGTTCCTGACTGTACGACATCTCCCCTGAGATAAGTGTGCTTTGCTGACCGTATTTACCAAGCTCGACGGGTGGTACCTCCCTCCTGATCACACGGAACAAATCAGTAAACTGAAACAGTAATACGTTGGTTTTGAAACTCCAGGACTTGTCACACCTCACAGAGGGCCGTTCTTTTTGGATCTGTTTTGCTTGCGGTTTGATAGTCAGCTACGGTAATAATCGGTGTCATTCATCACGCAGGATCAGTTATTTATGATAACATATCCCAATCATTCGTTCAAAAGCAAGCAAGTCTCACGTAATAAGACGAACAAAGAGAATTTTGAATCAAGAACAAACCCGAAAAGAGGAAGGATAAGTAAGTTCTTGCTCAACGAGAATACGAGTACAATTGCTGATTACACAAGATTTATCCATCCAACAAAGCGTCGTAATATAACTCAGCAGCGATCTCACAGTCTAAAGGTTCGCACAGAGGTAATGTATCCGTCTAAGCACTGCAGTTGAGAATCTGAGAAGCAGATATACTAATTGGATAGAACGTGGCAATGATCTAAGAGTTCGGTTTCGGACGTGAGGAATCCGTTGATGATTCTGAAGATACCATCTCGTGACTGCGTAGATGATGATTGAGAGCGAGAGGGGGATACGGCGATGCTGCGTTGCGTGCAGCTTGGCGAGAATTTGTGGTAGGCTGGTCCTCCATGCTCTGTTTACGATTGCGAGAGGCAGCAGCGCGTTTTGAGGGATCTTTTGTTCCTTTCGCTCGATTGCGCTTCTTGACGATGCCGGTATTCAGGCTCAATGGACGATCCACGCCATGAAGATTGCGGAACAGACCACAACTGACGAGGGACAAAGTTAGCTTAAGAGCAGACCACTCTCGGAAAAAAACATACGCATTGCAAAGCGGACGACCTTCCGCATCACGCCTCCAAAGAGGTGTGTTCTAGCAGTCACCGATTTGAGTACAGCTCCTCAGAAAGTGAGGGGATACGTACAGATGTTCTACAGTTCCCACAAACCATGGGTATATCGGAACTTGAATTCTTATCCGAAATCCTCGCAGCAGCTACTTTCCCAGCTAATGACACTTCGCCAATGGAGTTAGACCTCTTCTTGCTCGTGCCTTCACCGAGATCTTTATTACTGGACAATTTCTCTCCTGCTTTCGATTTGCTGTCCGTTATACTCGACATTGCTAAACTGGCCTTATTTGGGAGAGAACCCCGTTTCGTGAGCTTCAAACTCCCCGTACGAGTGACTGGAGGAGAAGGTGAGCCATTCCTGGAGCTTTCACCACTGAGGAGGGAATTGGGACTGAAAGTAAACGATGCCTCGCTTTCAGACATGAAGTGACCGTGATGTCGGTTAGTCTGAACTTGAGACAGGTTGACGAGTGTCGGTCCCACGGAATCGAAAGATCCGACCAGTGAAGTGTCTCCTGCGTGTGGTGAGACTCCGAGTCCAGGTGCGAAGGGGTCGAGCATGTCAGGTGGGAGGAAAGGATGGTGGAAAGCTCCATGGGGCCAATGAGGAGGATAAAGCGCTTCAATTGGCGGATGGTGGCTTCCATCGAAGGAAAACGAACCCGTGAAGGCAGACTTCATCTCTTCTGGGATTGGGATAGAAGAAGAGTCAATAGGAGGAAATTGGTTCATGCTGAGATCGGGCGGGCGGGCGAGACTGAGTCCCGAAGGTGCACCGAGGTGGGGTTGCCCGACTGGGGCAAAGAGTGCCGGGTAGGAGTCCAGACTGGTTACAGGAGGAGTGGAAGTTGGGAGAGGATGACGGAAACCGGGATTGGGCAGTGATTGGGAAAGACCTTGTGAGAGTCCCCCCAAGACAAGCGGAGAATGCTTTAAACCGCGCTGGAGACCCTGTGGCACCATGTCACGCCATCGGCAACACATCTTACTTGATGAAATACATACCAGGCTGGTTTCAGGTTGCGGGTAGTGAAGGGACTGAGGAATCTGTGGGAATGGTGTTGGAACAGCTTTGAAACCTCCAAAGCCTAAGCCTTGAGGATCAAGAACACCATTGTCCACCGTGGACGAAGCATCCCTATCCCCTTTCCGTGTCTCCAGGAGGAATTTCAAGTTGCTTGTAGAAGATGAGGTGGAGCTAGGGGGATCCATGTTCTTGAAAATCGTCGCATGAGTTTTACCAGGTGACGAGTGAGAGCTGGCCGCGGGAGTGAAAGAAGGGATGTCGTGGAGCGAAGTTGGGATGGAGGTCGAGTTGTTTTCGAGCGATTGGAGGTTGATGAGCTGGTTGATCGTGTCTTCAATACTCCCAAAACCATCATCGGCTCCATGAACCTGCTGGCCCTCTGGTGAACTCTTCTTCTCCTCCCCCTCCTCATTACTCTCAAGTATAAAGTTCTGTTCACCGAAAAAGCTAGTGTGTCCCAACTGAGGAAGAGAGATTCGATTCCCTATTGTGGCCCTCGAACGAGAGCGGGATTTCGATTGAGCCCTCCAGTCCATCGAGATCGTGTCCGTCCTCATCCAGTCCATCCTCGACCGCGAACGAGATTGCGACTTCGCCCTCCAATCCATCGCATCGGGATCGACGTCGTTGGGAGGACTATGGCTAGTGCTTGCGCTACCCCTACCCCTTCTACCCCTCCTCTCCTCCGCTTCATCAAACGACACACGTCTCAGCGACTCCTCGTTCTCCTCCTGTGACACCTGCACACCTTTAGGCTTCTCCGTTTCTTTCTCCCTTTCATCCACTTCTCTACGATTATTCTTGAGATTCACGCCCATCATCCTCCACGTCAAATTCTCCATCCTTTCCCCATTCGGCAACGTCTTCCTCGCCTTGACAAACAGCCTCCACACCTTCGCAGCCAACGGATCATCCTCCTTCAAAAACTCATCTCCCCCAAACTCGAGTCCAGCGAGGTCCTTCCGGATCTGATACGGCGTCACAAACTTCTCCTTCCTTGTCGCCACGTCTTTGACTCCATACGAATCCAAACTTTCCTCCTTAAAAGTTCCGACAGATCCCTGAAAGCTATCCAATTCCGCCTCGAGATGCCCAAGATCGCTCCTCAAATCTCCCGGCAACTTTCTCCCTTCTCTCTGTCTACGTTCTTCCGCCTCCACCTCCGTCTCGACTTCCTTTCCTTTCCCCTTCTCCGTCTCCTTCCCTATCTCCTTCTTCTCTTTCTCCTGCGAAGACTTCTTCCTCCTCTCCCTCTCCTTCTCCTTAGCGCTCTGCTTCTCCTTCAACTGCTGATGCAACTGTTCCTTCGGTACGAGACCCGGAAGACCCTTATCAAAGTCTTCCGGCTTCACCGGATTCCCAACCGTCGCACTTGATCCAAGGATAGAAGGAGCATGACCCTGTAAGGACATGCCCATGAAGCCCTGCTGCAAGGTGGGGGACTGCAAGACGTAACCGCCCAACAATTGAGGGGACAGCGCGCTCGGAGAGGGGAATGTGGGCGGACGATGGTACGTTGCGTAATTGAAGTGTTCCATGGGGAGGGGCAGGGGGTACTGGGGGAGGTGATGGGAGGTCGAGGGGATCGAGGGCGTGACGGAGGGAGATGGAGAGATGGTCTGGCTTGATGTTCCGGAGCGTGAGTGAGGGTGGTGGGAGGACGGAACGCCCCCGCCGCTGTCTACTGTGAACTTGCCGCTCCTTTGACCCGATCGCCAGCCGGGTGGCGGGTTCGTGGGATCGTATGTGTGAGGGAGGGACGAAGAAGCCATGGATCTGGTGTAAATAGTTAGCTCCTTATTGGTTGTGCTAATCGTTATGCAAATGCCAGAGTCGGCTGAAACATGCATGGGCAAAATAAATTGTTCCCTCCTTGTGTTGGGATGATGCCATCGGCAATGAAACTATTGACCTTGCGGATGACAGGAGGACAGTACATAAAGCGAAAATAAAATAGTGATCCCAATGGAGAAGATACACAGGGATGCCGTAATCCATCAATTAAGCATGCCCAACAGGTGCCTTTCAAACACTCTATGTGTGTATGCGGTCACAGGCATCGTTCGCCCCGTTCACATTCCGCTCCATGCACCACCCAACACCTAACGAAACAAACGAGAGCAAAGAAGGACTCACGCAGCGTGTCCAACTCTATCCTCTTCTCGAGCGTTCTCTTTCCCGTGCACAAGAGAAGAAGGAGGATTGATGAACCAGCTATCGTCGGTGTCCTCAGTCCCGGCGCTATTCCTTCCGCTCGCGCTTCCGCTTCCCTCGACGCTGTCCACGCTCTCTGCTTCGAGACTACCCTGTTCGATGAAGGAATCGAAAAAAGTGAGAAAATCGCCGTCTGAGATGCTGACTGCGGCGCCGTCGGAGGGCTGAGGGGTGCTGGGGAGGAGGGAGGACAGGGTTGTGGTAGCCACGGCGCTTTGTACTTCTGGATAGAGTGAAATGTGCACCGAAAGTTGGTTAGGTGGAAGTATGGATGGATGACTGGACGGAGGATCGTGAGCAGTGATCGCTTTTCGGAGTCGGTTCAGTTCGATCGGTGCTTTGGATCGTGAGAGTCCTATAACTAGTTGGCTAGAGAAGGAGCAGCTGGTGAGTGCAAAAAGATGCTGCGGGAGGCTGAGGATTCGTGAGATCGTCGTCGAACTCGCTGAGAAGAATAACTTGAAGGAAGAGGAATGCGATGGTTATTAGGCACAGCCGGGATATCCCGGTCCGCATTCCACGCTGGATAAAACTTTAACCTTGCATTAACATTGCACACGTGATATCCTTCAGCATCACTCTTGTAGTATAGCTTATCAAGTACATCCATTGCAGCACGTCTGTTATAGAGTCATCTGCCAACATGTCAACTTCCACAGCACCCGCTCCCTCGCCCTCCCTCGTCCGATTCGCCTCCAGCGTGCTCTCCCTCCTCCGCTCCTGGTCCGCACTCACCCTCGTCCTCTCGCACAACCCCACCACGGGCTGCACCGTCGAGTCCTTCGCCGAAGAGATCGTCTCCCTCTTCCTCTCCGAAGAGACGATCCCGTCCCAAGAAGCGGTCGAGGATTTCGTGCTCGGGTATTTCGATGAGGACCTTTCGACCAGTTTGGAGGATGGGTCTGAGGTGGGGGTTGCGAGGGATTTGAGGATGTTGTGGACGGAGAGTCTTGCGGAGGGTGAGGGGGAGACGATGCGGAGGGTGAGGGAGGTGGAGGGGAGGATGAAGGGGAGGAAGGTCGAGGTGAAGGTGGATGAAGATGAGGAGGTTAGTGGGAGTGATAGTGAGGAGAGCGGAGAGGACGACGTGCAGATGGATGTTATGGAACCTTCTACCAAGGGGAGAACAAAACCTGAGCCTGTTGTCGATGAGGACGGTTTTACGTTAGTCCAGAAGAAACGGTGATGTGAGCTTTTCATTGTTTGTTTGGGATCCAGTGTATTCATACAGATCAAGTGTAAAATGCGTCTCTCCTGCTTCCAGACGATCTCATATAACAAAATGCTCCTCTCCCTACTGCATCAACGCGTCAACAAGCATCGATCGTCACACGCAAAAAGTAGATATACAGATCTGTGACGTCATATGTCGTTGTGTCCAGCGTTCCGTTTTCAGTTTCTTCTCCATTTCCATTTAAATGCTGCCCTGCTCTACCTACTATCGATATAATATCCTTGGCAGGAGCATCCCAGCAAGCATCCCATATCCAACAAAAGAAAGGGCATCGGCCAACCCTCGCTCCCGCGCCGACTGAACTCGTATATAACAAACCTGAATCTGGTAGCATAGCTTGAGGAGGTCAACATGGCTCCCACTCTTCCAGAGGTACTGTACACGCTCCATGCCAAAGCTAGAAATGCTGAACGCACGGCTCAGGATCCAAGGAAAGGAAAGAAGTGAGTATCCTCCCCAACGCGCTAAACCACCACACTCATCCATGGACTCAATAATTGACGATGTTGGAAAGGCCAACGGAGGAATCAGAGGCACATCGAATCTTCAGAAGCTACCCAGGCACGACTCCGAAGAAGGAATACCACCATCATCACAAAGCGAGAAAACATGGGATTCCCACTCCCAGTTCGGCCGTTGGGGTCCTCAAGAGCGCCATTTCGCCTGATGGTGGGTTAGGGAATGAAGAGAAGCAGAAGGAGGCGGAGAAGGAGATGGAGCAGGATAACCATTCTGAACCTTTACCGGGAATTCAGAATCCTGGAGGTCTGTTCGTTGGTTGGTTTCTACTGTGGTTTGCTGATTATCGTTACAGCTACGGGTGACGCACTTTTACAGTCGGTGCTGATAATGGTCAGGGACTGATTCGGAGGGATGGCAGGTGTAATCTTCGTTATGGATCGAGCGTTTGCGAACGGGTTCACGTACACGAGCGATGAATGGGCGAATTTCGGACAAGGTCCCTTCTGCTGCTTTGGATTGCCTGGGTGATTAACACGAATTGTGTAGGCGCACCGGAAGTGGGAGAGATTCCCGGAGCTCCACCTCGTCCGAGATCGATCTCGCTCGACAGCACACCGGATATCAACGAATATGCTCCGACCACAGGAGTGAAAGAGCTGAGACAGGCTGTGGCGGATTACTACAACTATTCGTTTAGGGAAGGGAAGGAGTCCAAGTACACTTATGAGAACGTGTGTATCGTGCCTGGCGGACGAGCTGGTAGATTTTCTCTCACCATTCAGTTTTCCTGCTGATGTCGTTGAAGGACTGACGAGGGTTGCGGCTGTTGTTGGAGACGTTCTTGTATCCTATTCTTTGCCCGAGGTAAGCCAATTTTCTCTCACCTCGACTAAGACTGAATATTTGCCAGTACACGGCATACGATCAAATGCTGTCGGTTTTCAAAAGAATGGTGCCCATACCCACGTCGCTCGATGCTACGGTCAGTGTTCCGTTTTCTTGTCATTCATGCTGAACTGGTTCACCACAGGACAATTACAGGTTGAATGTGGACAAACTTCGAGAGAACATCCATAAGATGGGCTTATCGGTGGTAGTCGTGTCCAACCCCAAGAATCCTACCGGTCAAGCGATCGAAGGTCCGTTTCTTGTTTTTGGTGATATTTTGGATTGTTGCTGACCAAATGATCATTCAGGAGAGGAATTGGAACGCCTTGTGTCTTTGTCTCGAACAGATCAGACCACGCTAGTCCTCGATGAGTTCTATAGCGCCTATAATTATGAGGGGAAGGAAGGAGACGCTTTGAGCGCTTCGAGATACATTGAGGATGTCAACAAAGATCCTGTCATTTTGATCGATGGCCTTACGAAAGGATTTCGGTAGGTCCTGCTATTCACATTACCCTGAACATTCTTGCTGATCGTCTTCAGGTTGCCTGGATGGAGATGTTGCTGGGTTGTCGCTCCACGAAACATCATCTCAGCCCTCAGCGTACGTTTCTCGCCTTGATACTGGTTCGCAATCCAACCTAGGATTTCTCTAGCAATCGGGCAGTTTCCTTGACGGAGGCGCCTCTCATCCAATCCAGATCGCTGCCATCCCATTCCTGAAGAAGGAATTCGTCATGCAAGACCGCCTTGCTCTTCGTTCGTCCACTCCTCCTCTCTGGTTTCGTCTTATCAGTTGAATTGAACAGAGCGACACTTCAAGATGAAAAGAGATCACGTTTTGAAACGCTTGAAGGACATGGGTTTAGAAGTCAAGGTTCCTCCCAAAGTGAGTCTCTTCTACACAGAGCTGAGAAGACTTGTTCCTGAGACTGGCCATAGTGGACTTTCTATATCTGGTTGGACCTCTCCGACCTTCCTGAACCTCTTAGCTCCGGCTTGGTATTCTTCGAAGAGCTGCTCAAAGAGAAGTGTATTGTGGTCCCTGGCCTCTTCTTCGACATGTGCGATTCCTTCCCTTCTGCTCCCTGATTTCCCTGACGTTTGTGCGATAGAAACCCGTCGCATCGAAGAAACCTCAGCGATTCTCCCTGTCACCATTTCGTCCGTCTGTCCTTTGGTCCGCCCCTCGAACAACTGGACAAAGGTCTGCCTCCCCCTTCTTCTTGTCGAACTAGAACGTTGATGGCTAAACCTGTTTGGCATAACAGGACTGGACTCGATCGAAAGGGTGTTGAAGAAAGCTCGCGCACACATGGAAGAGAAAGGTCATTTGAACGAGTTCGGCCAGAACCTCAAGTTCAGCGGTCCCTCGCATTTCTCCAATTCGTCGACGCACGGCAGACCCGGTTGGTCATGAATACCATGAATACGAAATGTGATGGTGAATCTGTAACTCGATCGAATTCCATGGTACGAATACAATGATGTGCCGTCGTCTCAATAGTGTACATAGTCAAATGCGAAGGAATATATACAAAAAATCATCAAATGCCCAATTTTGACGTGATAGATTAAGCACTCAGAGATCGAAAGAGGGATTAACGAACGAAGACACGATAGGTGATCCAAGCGCCGCAGATTGCTATTGCTGCCAACCCTGCAAGGATGGAGAAGAACCAGTGAAGGTTCTCCACGTCCTGTCCGGGAACATGGACGTTCATCCCCCATAGACCAGTGATCAAGCTATCCCTCTCTCAGTACCAGTTACGATCTAGTGAGAGTGAAGGGGACAAACTTCATTGGGAGAAGGATTGTACCTAGAGCTGTGAGGCGACCGAGCACGTCGTTGATTTGATTGTTCGCCTCCGTCACTGTACCCAACGAGAATCAATATCTGCTAGCTCTATTAATGCAAAGGGAGAGAAAGAGCGCACTTTCGATTGATATTTGTGCAAGGTAATTTGAATGCGACCTCGACAGGATCTTTTCGTAGTGATTTAAGTTCTGGGTCATGGTGATCAAGTGATCCTATCATCGAAACATCCGTCAGTACAGCCATTCATACAGTTGTTGTTGTTGAATGATGAGGTGTCGAGATGACGGAGAGGGAGGAAAGCGCACCTGGATATCCGAGAGATAAAGCCCGATATCGCTCTTAGGAGCCACGCTCCAATTCTCATTACACCTCTTCGCGAGACCCTTCACCACATCCGCCTTATTTCCCATCAGCCTCAACAAACCCATCACCTTCTTCCGACACGTTCCTATCCTGCGTCCCTCCCCTCACCTCAGCCACATCCACAACCATGGGAATGAAACCATGGGGAGGGAGGGAGGAGAGGAGACGCACCGACGGAGCATGTCGCTTTGTTCGGTCTCCTTGAGTATGAGCACGAGCTCGTCCACGCTGTCTACTTCGTATTCGATACCTTGAATCAAAGGACCGAAAGCGTCGGTGATGTCGTCGATGAGCGCGTAGGATATCCAGTCCGATGTGACGTTGATGTAATCCTTCAGTTGTTTTATCCTCCTCCTCACGTTCTGAGGATGAGGTGTGCCTCTGAAATGAAACTGGCGTGACATATCATATGAGTAAAATGGAAAGGTAATCAAAATGAAAAGAGAGAGGACATACAGAGAGAGTGCCCTCTCGGAAGACTATGATATACATATTGAGCGGTTCGAGATAGGTCCTGGAATAAGGATCCTGGTCGAAAGATCTGAAAGAGACGAGGTAATAATTCCTGAACAGCTCGATCTTTTCACGCGTTTCTTCCATCAAAACGTCCTCCGTAGTGAGCGGATGTATGCCGAACGCCTTTCGTCACTCATCAGAATCCTCCTCTCATCCTCCTCCTCCTTCTGCAAAGGCATAGAGAGATGTAAGGACGGACCTTGGAGAGGACCTTCATCTCCCCATCCGTCGGACACAACACGTCCAACCACCAAGTGTTCGCTTCCGCATCCTCATCGCTCCTCACCAAACCCATCATTCCTGACATACCCGCTCCCATAGCAGCCGATGCTCCATAATCCCTCCTTTTCGTGCCCGCACCCATCGTCCCCATCCCAGCGGCACCATCCCTAGCATACCCCATCCAGCGTCCTGCACCGACCTCCTCCATGTTTGTGTTTGTGTTTGTGTTGGTGGTGGCACTGGCGGTGGTTGAGATTGTGGGACTGGGTCGATTTCCGACGAAGAGTTCTTCGAAAGTCTGGTCCTCTGAGCTGGGGAGCTCGGAGAGGGATTTGGCGTGGATGGTGGCTGGGAGGGAGTTGGAGTAGAACGAGAACCGATATGGACGTTCGTCTACTGACGAGGTCGTCGTATCTTTCCTCGTCGGAGAGGCTGCCGAGGCTGACGGTTGTCGATGGGTCGAGGAGGGTTTAAAGGTTTGAAAGTCTGGACGGTTATCCGTTGCTCCGCTCGCACCAGTGCTGGGATGGTGGGAAGAAGAGAGGAGAGGCGTCTTTTGGTCTGCCTTCGGCTTCACTCCTCCTTCTCCACCTTGGCGACCGAAAGGAAAAGCGCCGAGAGCGGTCCCCTCTTCGAAGAGAGCCAATTTCTTCTGTCTGACCGGGCCTATACTCTCGCTCAATCTCCTATTCGGCCTCCTCTTCACTCCCTCCCTCCCTCCTCCGGGCGCTCCTCCCTCACCGGGAGAAGAGGATGACATGGCGGCATTGACGAAAGCGACCCTCCTCCCCTCCTCTTTCTCCCTCCTCAAACTCTTCCTCTCCTCCCTCGCCCACTCCTCCAACGCTCCAAAGTCGAAAGGATACAAGAAACCAGGCAAAACCCC
>MU271803.1:0-23552 GCA_021432655.1 Atractiella rhizophila
CATCATTTGCATTTCGTTTTGTCCAATCTTCAAATAGCAACATTATGTATTCAATTGGGATAAGCATTATGCTGCATTAAAATATCCGAATGTACTACTACAAACTCTACTGCAATCTATCCACAAATGCAACTTTGTACCCTTTCCAATGAGAAGATAATCCCCTGCGAAGTGTTGTCCTAGGGCTATCCATAGGTCGCTTCGCCTAAGTGGACTTCCAGGCATTTGGATCATGCGTGGAAAGTATTTTGTTTTGCGGCGTCCTTACCTATCTTGCGCGCCAGCTGCCTTTTTAGCACATCGGTCTTCTCTTGTCCTAACCAGTCTACGACCCATCTCCACATCGCCCAAATCTCAACCTTTCCAGCCTTCCCACTATTTTGCCACGCAGAAAGCGCCTGCACCATGGTCGTTGTCTGGACGTCGAGCTCAACCGCTCGCATCCAAGTCAACAGTAGGGGTATGTTGTCTTCCGATCTTGTGACCCTGAAGAGACGGATAACAGATCGGAAAACCATGTTGTTGAACGTGATGTGAGGGTATTCGGAAGGATGAGCTGAGGAGAGACTCGGGAGAGGACGAGCGACTCCTTCTGCTGTCCACACATTTCTAGGGATACCATCCGCCCGTTCCTTTTTAACGTATTCGGTGATGAGGAAATCCAAAGGTTTCTTGGACGTGGGCAGGATGATGGTTTGCACGAGATGGGGGTAATTGAGGTATAGAGCACGCCAAAAGATGTCGGCAACGAACTGGGTTGGATGAGCAAACTCCTGGGCTGCCTGGCGAGGCTCGCTATTCCGCTTGTGGGTTGCGATGCTATCAGGTAACGAGCCGTCAAAACCCGAAATGAATCGATTGGAAGACGGAGAGGCGTTAATTGAGGCATGCAGGAGATGCACGAAACTGACATGGTTCGGGATCACTCCCCAAGTTCGCTCCATAGTTGACCAGAGGCGATAAGCATTGTTCCAGTCATGTCGATAACCCCACATCAGGTTGTTCACTACGTTATGTGTGATCTTTATCGACTTGTAACATCTCACAGTGAGGAGATTGAGCAGTTTATTCCCTCCAAAACTGGAATCGAAATCGCCCAGAGTCTGAATCGCGAGTCCTTCGACAGGAGGGAGAGGAATGGGTTCTTCTTCATCCACATCATTAGATTCAGAGGCAACAGGCTGGGCGAGCGTCTCGACGAATTCGTTGGCCAATTCCGTCTTCCCAACTTGGTTGTACATGATGACCAAGGTAGTAAGCATGTTGGCGTCGATTTTAAAGCTCGGGTCCTTCTCGAGAATATCGATCAGAAAACCTTCAACTAGGTTCTGTCTATTCTCACTTGAACCCGGTGCCTTCACTCGCAATCCCGTTAGTCCATTTTGAACAATATTCCGATCTCCAGACTCCGTAAACCCAAGAGTATCTGCATTCGCTCCTCCGGCTTCCCTCATCGCCTGATACTTGCCCTTCAACTCCCTAAAAATCCGTATAAACGACTTATAATCGTACGATTGTTTCGTCGCCAAATCAACCCTCACTCTCCAAGCCCAGCCCAAGGTTCTCGTCTCTAACACATCTTCGCCACTGATTTCGAGCTTCGGCCATGATACCTTCAGGTTTTCTGGAATATCGAAGCGACCTTTGGCGTGAAGAAACGATTCTAAGAAGTCAAAGTAGCGCTCTCCGTCATCCGGGTCGTGGTAAAATGAAGCGAGGTACCAGACGTGATCGCGAGTCACCGTCCGCCCTTCATCGATCCAAATGTTCACAGGATCTTCGCCCGCTTCTTCTAGGGCAAGAACCTCTTGTAGGTCACCGACCAAGCGACCAGGCAGGAGCCTGAGACATTTAGCGCTCTCTGCGGTTTTCCCTTCCTTGGAATAAACCACCAAAGAACTCCTAACTATGTGTTCTGTTGCGGCTATACCTCGTCGTTCCATCTCCTCCAGCAGCATCTTCATAACATTTGAGTTCGATTGACGGTATTGGAAGAGGATTCGGAATGTTAGAGAGTCAGGGGAGCAGTTAGACCGATCCATCGCCTCGAAATACAGGGGGAGCATCTCGAGCCAAGCATCCAATGGAAGGTTAGAGTTTTGAGCCGCGACAAGGACCCTATGATACTGTCCGCTCTTTCGTCGCATGTCTGGAGGAGTAAAGAAAAGATAGTATCGCATGATCTCTCGCACTCCGTGCCAGTGCCCAACATTGGCCAAACTCTTGATAGTGCTGATGAGGAATTCGAACCGATTAACCGGAGACATTTGCAACCAAACAGGAGAGGCGAGAACTCCAATTGCCAATGTTCCTTCGTATCGAGTGCGGAGTTTGTGGGGGATTATTCGAAGGAGGTTGTCAGGCAGAGGAATAGGCGATTCGTCCGCAATGGTGGGGTGGTAGGAGAATGGGTCGTCCGGTTTAGATTCGAAAGTCTCCCATCTTTCGACGAGCTGTAGCGCATCCAGTGTGCCTAAGAAATCTGGTGCTTCGGCAGCATCTACCCATGCTTGGAGCGTCTCGTTTCGCTCAGGTTGAGAGACGGGAAGTAGGGAGGAGAAGAGAACTGTGCTTGGAGGTATGTTGTGCTGTTTGAGATGGTATGCTAGCCGACCTTCCAGGGAGTTTGGTGGTATATTGGCTAAAGAGTATGAAGTGCTTCTTGGGATATTGGCATGACGCTTCTGCGGGAGAGTGGAAGGAGATGGACGTCGTTGACCGGGTTGAAGTCCTTTTTGGCGTTTTTTCGCATTTTCAACTCGTTCTTTGAACCTTTGTCAGTCATTAGCTCCAATTAAACAATACACGTACGTCTTAGACTGAATATTCGCTTAGAAGCTAGGAACGACGAACTATGGACGGTTCTGACAGAATTCTGGACAAACAGTAGAGGCGGCGTGGAGAGAAGGAAAGGGATGCGCATTATGTGGCATTTTGGCTCTATATAAAGTCATCAGATTTACAAAATGGATGCTATGAAGGACTCACCGTAGTCTCAGCACTCAGAAGTCATCTCCAGTTTGTGCTACGTTTTGCTGTCCAAAATTTCTCGTGACTGTTTATTTCATCATCATCCTCATCAACAATCGTCAACCGTGCACATGCAACCCGACGCCACAAAGAACCACCAACATCCTTCACATCCTTGTGAAACCCCAAAAAGTAGCGCTAAACCGTTAATATGGCACCTAAGAACACCCTTTTTGTCGCTGGGTAACTCTTTTACTCCTTTTCAACACAACACACAATATTGACCATCTTCGCTTGAAGATTTGGCACTTCAATACGTGCGAAGGACCTCGCTTATGAGTTTGAGCGGTATATATTTAAGTTCCCTCTTGAACTCCGCTGAGCAAGCATTCTGCAGATTTGGAAGGTTGATAAGATGCGACATCCCCGCTGCTAGGACCTCGTCCGCGAAACCGTGAGTGCCTCCTCATTTTTCCTACTTTTTCTTTGGGAATGTGGTCAGAGTGACGAGAGACGGGGTAAAATGAATCTGAGAGGGAAGTGTTATGGTTCAGAGCCATCGAGCCTCGGAATTGCCTCTCTTTCATGTTTATGACGCTCGAACCCCAAAACAGTTTACTCGAGAACCCTCGAACGTTTCGTATCCTGACCTAGCCTGACGGACGAGCGAGGTCCCTTCTGCGCTCGAGCGTTGACGACCAGATTATTCTACGCTCTCTTTCCTACGAGCGAACTAGTTGCGAGCGAGTCGACTCGTCTGATCTCAATATTTGCTCGAAAACCTACCTTTTGCGACTAGAGCGAACGAACGAGTTTCCCCGTTCCTGCCTTCCTTCCTTCGTAACCTGACGAGCGAACAATTACCTTCGTTTCTTCGAATCGCCTCGGTTTCGACAGTACAGTGACGATGGTAATAACGAGTTGATCACAATAGGTATGCATTCGTGGAATTTGAAGACGACAGAGATGCGGAAGATGCATACTATGAAATGCATGGGAGGAGACTCGGTGGCCACACGCTGAATGTGCAGGTTTGTCCTTCTCCCCCTTTCGAGACAAATAAGTTTCTGAAATCTGCTCTATAGTGGGCTAAGAACGCTCCTTCCTCCTCCTGGAGATATGAGAGACGCTCTCCCTCTCCCGGGAGGTCTAGGAGGAGGTCAAGGAGTCCTCCCAGGAGGAGAAGGTCTCCTAGGTCTGTCTTTCCTGTCGCATCCTTATCGCCACCGAATGATAAAACGTGAACAGTCCAAGATATTCCAGAAGTAGGCGGGACGACAGTCCTCCTCGTAGATCGGACAGAGACAGAGATTATGATGACAGGGACGGAGGAAGGGATGGAGGAAGGGATAGGGGTGACAGGGATAGGGAGAGAGGAAGGGACAGAAGCGTCAGCCCGAGGGGTGCGAAAGAGGATGTGGACGGAGATAAGGAGCGAGACAGGGAGAGGGAAGAGGAGAGGCCGAGGGATGATTAAATTCGTCCAGACGATCCTTTTTCCAATAGCGCATGATTGGGCCAGTAAAAGTATGATTTCTTACGCTTGACTGCTTATCCAGTGACTTTGCAATTCAATACATGACATTGTGCCCCTAGTACGAGTTATGCCGGTTATTCCCCATTCAGTACCTGAGTTATTGTATCCCTTCCTTTGAAAAGAAGGATTGGATTGATTCCAATGTGCTATAAAGTCACGTGATCAGATCGCCTCTTTGAGTAGATTTTCATTGAACATTACGACTTTGACAATTTGTGATCAAACACTATGGCATCGTCTGCGTCCTTTCACCCCTTCCTCCTGCCATATTCCCCACATCTCCAGCCAGAACACTTACAAAACCTCCCGAAGCCTTTAATTGTTGCTATCCATGGATTACTCAAGTTCATGCAGTGCGTCTGCTTGGTTGGATTGAACGCCGCGTTGATTGCCTGGCAATAGAGACGCATTGGGACATGAGGGGGAGGGAACCGAAGCAAAGAAAGTATGTTGTCTTTTGATTAGTTCGAGTGGTTGAAGGAACTGAGGGAGATTGACAATACCTGCAAATTTCTTTGCATGTTGAGCTACTGTGCTAAGGCGCGATTCTGCCATTTGTGACCTCCCCAGGTAGTAGAGATTATTAAATTTGATCAACCCATATTTGTTGGAGACTTTCCGCTTGCAATAATGCTCTCCCGAGAATATAACTGCCTGCTGCGTCAATCGCTCTGTGACCTGTAGTTTTTAAGTTCTCGGAACATAGAATTATTCCTACCTTCAGCTGGAGAGGCGATCTATCTATCGCCTATTCATTGTATGTGAAGGAAAACATAGCATTTTCGAGCCAGAATTGGCGAAGAACCAATCTGATCCTCATTGACAGATAGCACACCTTCATCGTTCACTCACTCATGTCACGCAACTCTCCGCTACACTCTCCAGCCGTCTAAACCAAGCCCTCGACGATCTAGCTCTCATACAATCACGCAGTTCGTCGCGAATCGAAAAACTAGAACAAGAGAGGGATGCCGTCATCATGGTGAACGAGATGATGAAGCGTCGACTGGCTGCTCAGACTGGAGCAGCCCCACATGTTCCAATGAAGGGGAAAGGAAAGGAGAGGGTGCTGAATGAGGTTCCCGCAATGAAAATCCACGTCCATCATCCGCGTTGGTTCCTTTTTGCTCTTGATTGTCCCAAGTGACGAAATGGCTGGATTTAGTTCGCATGCGGCCACATTCTCCTGATACCTCCTCCATCTCCTCAGGAAGCTCTCACTCTCATCATGCAGACGACAATTACGACGATAGTCGAGAAGAACGTAGTCGACACCTGATCGCTGATCTCACAAAGGCGTTGGAAAAGGAGCGTCATAGTCGTCAAGAAGAGCGTCACGAACACATGCTGAAAGTTGGTCCTTTCTCCTGTTCTGTCTACGGCCCTCTCACATATACTGTTATGACATGTTAGAATGAGGCTTTAAAACAACAACTGACCGTCCGAGAGGAGGAACTGACAAAATTTTGGGAGGAATTGGACGACTTTCTTGGACTTAAAGGATTTGTCTATAGCAAGAGTATGGGATTAATTGAGGCATCAGAAACCGAGTCGGTATGATGATGTACTTGGATGAAAACATGTTGATTGGTGATGATAGGAGAACAATCGACGAAAACCTACCAAACCCGACGATGCTGTGAAACAGACCTCCATACGACAACTGGAAAGGGAAATCGAGGAGCTTGAACAGGAGGTATGCCTTCTTTGCGCTATTGTTTCAAGCAGTTGAAAAGGATATGCTAGTTGAGGATCGTGCAAGAACGGAGATCCTTCTCACGTCCTGTCGATTCAAGCGGAGACGAGAGTCGGGAAGAGCTCCTCGTGTTCGTTCACCTTCTACCTACTTTCTGCCTGTATGACAAGAATTGCAGGGAGCGATCTCAATTGAAACGCACTCTTCAAGCTCTCAACTCTCAAATCACTGAGCTGAAGGTCGATCTGAAGGAGGTAGAGAGAGAACGCGATCAACTCAAAGAGATGTCAGTGCGTACTTTCTCTGGTATTAAAAAATATTGTTCGATCTGTTACTCGCAGAAAAGGCTAGGACCATCGCCGCCTGCAGCCTCACAAATAGATTTTGACGCCCACCGTATGGAGCTGGAGAATGAGAACCAACAGTATGCTTCTTTTAAGCTTCTCCCTTGCGCTCGTTTAATAACTTGGAATAGTTTACTGAACCTCTTGCGCAACTCCGAGTCGCATGTGCGAGCCTTAGAAGAGCGTCTCGCTGTTCAAGAAGAAGAATTCGAAGCCATTGCTCAACGTGTCAAGAAGAGACTGGAAAATCAAGCGTCCAAGGTCCTTTCACTCCTGCGAGTCTTTAAGCAAACATTCTAACACTGTTTCTAGCTTGAGGAGTCGGAGGCTGATATTCTTACCATATTCGAATCCCTGGAGGAAGCTGAGAACGCTTTGGATGCAAACGCTGAACTGCTCAAGAAGGAACAGGAGCGGAGTGCACGTTTAGAAGCCTTAATCAAAAGTTGGAGCAAGGATGAAAAGGATGCTGGACGGAGTGGAAGCGTCGAAATAACCAGAAAGAAGCTACAAAGGGGGAGCGATAAGGAGTCGCCATCATAAGTTTCAAGTGCGCTGTCTCTTCACTCTTCAACTCAGCCTTCCCAGTAGTATCCTCTCTTCGCCGTTGATTGTTGTTCTATCATTGAATCTTCAGTGTGTACGAATCTCCCTCTTGCTCAATTAGCCGAGCCGACTCAGCTCATTTGCTCCATAAGAACGTATTGTGCTTGATGGTCTCTCCCGTTGCACGGCGAACGCTCGTCAGCCTAGTGCAGTACACTCACCATATTCGGAGATCCATTTGACTTTCAACCATAAATTTCAACTTTTGAGAGCAATGGGGAGTATCTGTCCTGTCATGCGTTGCTTTCCCCACTCTCTTTCGACTGGGTCGATGCCCGAGGATCCAACTTTTTGCATCTGTCATCTTCAAGCTCTCAACTCTCAAATCACTGAGCTGAAGGTCGATCTGAAGGAGGTAGAGAGAGAACGCGATCAACTCAAAGAGATGTCAGTGCGTATTTTCTCTCGTATTAAATGAACATGTTCGATCCGTTACTCGCAGAAAAGGCTTGGACCATCGCCTCCTGCAGCCTTACAGATGGATTTTGACGCCCACCGTATGGAGCTGGAGAATGAGAATCAACAGTATGCTTCTTTTAGGCTTCTCCCTTACGCTCGTTTACCACTTTGGAATAGTTTACTGAACCTCTTGCGCAACTCCGAGTCGCATGTGCGAGCCTTAGAAGAGCGTCTCGCTGTTCAAGAGGAAGAATTTGAGGCCATTGCTCAACGTGTCAAGAAGAAACTGGAAAATCAAGCTTCCAAGGTCCTTTACTCCTTCGAGTCCTTAAACAAACCTTCTAACACCATTTCTAGCTTGAGGCGTCGGAGGCTGATATTCTTACCATATTCGAATCCCTGGAGGAAGCAGAGAACGCTTTGGATGCAAACGCTGAACTGCTGAAGAAGGAACAGGAGCGGAGTGCACGGTTAGAAGCCTTAATCAAAAGTTGGAGCAAGGATGAAAAGGATGGTGGACGGAGTGGAAGCGTCGATATAACCAGAAAGAAGCTACAAAAGGGGAGCGATAAGGAATCGCTGTCATAAGTTTCAAGTGCGCTGTCTCTTCACTCTTCAACTTCTTGGTAGTATATTGTCTCTCGATCTGGGCTGCCTTTGATTATTGTTCAATCATTGAATTCTTCAGTGTGTACGAATATCCTTCCTGCTCAATTAGCCGAGCCGACTCAGCTCCTTTGCTCCATAAGAACGTTTTGTGCTTGATGGTCTCTCCCGTTGCACGGCGAACGCTCGTCAGCCTAGTGCAGTACACTCACCATATTCGGAGATCCATTTGACTTTCAACCATAAATTTCAACTTTTGAGAGCAATGGGGAGTATCTGTCCTGTCATGCGTTGCTTTCCCCACTCTCTTTCGACTGGGTCGATGCCCGAGGATCCAACTTTTTGCATCTGTCCGAAGGGAGGAAATGCACTTAGCTGTTTGTCATACTCTTGGCAAATCATCAAACATTGTTTGCAACCTGTGTACTTACCACCTACCGAACGCTCGGCTTCTGCTCTTTTCTTTCCTTCCGGATCGAGAGGTGTCACCCCCACTTCGTCCTTCGGAAGAACAGTCCGATGGAAGCTGCCAATCCTCCCTGCGTGCAGACTCCTTCCATAACATGCGTTTCATGTTCCAGTTGCGGCTAAGGTGAAGGAGAGGCGTAGTCCGCTTCACCTTCATCCATAGCCCACGGTTGACTAAGAAAGCCCAAAATCTGCTAACCTGAATATCGATAATCAAGTGGAATTGATACCCAAAGTATTCCAAGACTTTTCCAGCTTTAAGACTTGTTAACGTAACATTTGATTGATAACATGAAACTTTTGATTCCGTTCCTTTGTTTAGCGGCTTCAGCGGTGGCAACGCCAGTTCAGCTTGAAAAGGTATGTTATTTTTGCTCAAACGCCATTCTGACATCCCCAGCTCAGCGTCAAGGATGTCGTGACTGGACGACGGCGATTCCTTTCTATCGACTCCTGAATTCAGCACGAAGCGACCATTTCTACACAAGTGTATGGCGTTCCCTCAGTTGTACCTCTTCCCACTTACATGCTACGTCATAGTCTGCTTCTGAGAGGTCCAACGCAATCAATAGTTTGGGCTACAAAGATGAGGGACAAATTGGGTACATATTTCCCACGCAACTGGCTGGTTCTGTGACTGTTCCTCTCTATCGATTCTGGGGGTAAGTGTTTACAAGCCTTTAAATTTGGGCTGAACAACCCTTTAGGGCTTCTGCTACGGCCCATCGATACACGATCGAGTAAGGTTACACAGCTGCCCTGATTTCACACATTTATTCTTTCTCCTTTCTCCTTTATCCTTTCTCCAGCCCCAGTGAACGTGCCGCACTCCTAGCTACCGGTCTTTGGAGAGACGAAGGGATTGCTGGATATGTCTATCCTGAAGCAACCGGGTGTCCCGACGTGGGGGGATTGTACTATGGTGAGCATACTCCTACCACGAAGCCATAGTTAATGAATGGAACAGCTTACGCCCCAAATGCCGATTATGTTCTGGTTCTGGACAAGAGAGAGTGGCTTTATCTCCAAGGTCTTGGTTATGTTGACGGAGGTAGACCTTTTGGGGTTGCTTTGCCTTTGGAACCTTGTCCCAATCCTGATCCCGTAACTGGCGATTGTCCTTGGCCTGAGAAGAAGTAGCGCCCCTTCATACTATCTTCCAATGAAATTCGATGAAACATGTTAACGCTAACTGTCTTCCTCACTCGAGTTCTGAGTAATTTGAATCAGTCGGTGTATACGGTTGAGAAAGGGAGCTCGCGCAGTTACAATTTCATGCCAGTGATAACGGAGATTGAGGAAACATGATATTGACATGGACAAGGTCCAATTTCGAAACCTCTAGTCTGTTCAAGGCTTTAGTGACCACTGGTAGCTAGTGGGTCATTCACTCGCTTTGCTTACGATTTACATACTTGCACTATTTCAGATTTTCTTTCGCGTTGATCATCTGAGATGAGATCCTCTCTCTTCTCTCTTTCAATGCCTAACGCGTTTACGAGCCTTTCTGAGAAAGCACTGCCACTGAAAGCTACACGTTCAAGTTGACCGTGTATAGGGCACTTTGTCATCCTTGTCATTTCTCAGGAAAACATTCTATTTTCGTCGACGGTCGTCCTTTACTCAAACTCATCAACATCCCTTGCCGTCGTCTACGGTATGCGAACTTTGCCCTCCACATTGACCGCGGGGACTTAATCAGCACCTGGGCACTTCTCTCTTATAATCCCCACAGAGCACTGCAGCTTGATGTCGAAAACAACAAGAGGAACGTTTTTTCACCGTCGAACCCGAGAGATTTGGGAATGAATGCAGTGGTCGGGTTCGTCCCGCTTTCCCCCACTTGACCTTCGACAGAAGAAGTAGAAGCAGTGTTGTCTTTGACAAATATCGCCCCCTTGTCTTCCATTGCACGCGTTTTCGTTCCAATTGCGGATGAGGTGTGTCGTGGGAGAGGAAAGCAGTCCGCTTTCAGTAATGGCCCACCCTTGAGTCGACAGGGTCAAAAGTTGTCCTTTCGATGCTATCTTTTCTCTGTAAAGTGAAGGAGTAACATTGCCAGAGTCCAGACGAGTTTGAGTACTTGTTCTTCGAGAACACTTGATTGCGATTCCAGATGAAATTTGTCCTCCCGTTGCTTTGTCTCGCGACTTCAGTGGTTGCAAGTCCCGTTCAGCTTGAAAAGGCACAAGTTTTCTGTTCTTGCAAGTCTATGCTGATTCGAACCTAGCGTCAAACTGGATGTCGCGACTGGTCAACAGCTAAGCCGTTCTACAGGCTTTTGAATTCTCTACGCAGTGATCACTTCTATACTTCCGTGGGTCACTCCAATTCCTGAGGTCGCTCTCTCATGAAGCTAGTTGGTTAGGATGCTGCTGAAAGGTCTCGTGCAATCAGTAGTCTCGGATACAAAGATGAAGGGCAAATCGGCTACATCTTTCCCACCCAACTCGCAGGTTCTCTAACCGTTCCACTTTATCGATTCTGGGGGTAAACTTTGCCTAGATGTCCACAATAGAGCTGAAGGATCTTTAGAGAGTCCGCCACAGCTCACAGATACACTATTGAGTGCGGAGTTCAGGTTTTTCTTGGAAAGCTACTGATCTGCTCCTACGGTCTTGCAGTGCCAACGAACGTGCAGCCATACTAGCTACTGGCCAGTGGAGAGACGAAGGCATTGCTGGCTACGTCTATCCTCCCGCTGCTGGATGTTCTGATGCAGTCGGGGTGTATTTTAGTGAGTAGCCTCCATCCCCAAATGTTTGGTATGTTGGTCGCTAAAAAAGAAGCAGCCTACGTCGCCAACTGGGACTACGTTTTCGTGGTGGACAAGAGAGAATGGCTCTACCTCCAGAGCTTGGGCTATGTCGATGGAGGCAGACCTTTTGTGCTTGCGGACCAGCCCGCACCTCCTTGTACTGTCGATCCTGTGACGGGTATCTGCGCTTAAAGGAAAGAAATGGTTTGGTGCTTGGTGTCTGGCAGTCTTTAACACGTTTTGCTTTCCTCATGGACATCGTACGCTATACGCTACCTTCCCCACCTACTCAATCTGGGCTTTTCTGTGTATCCTGTCATGAATATTGACGATGAACGAAGAAAAGTGTCGCTACCTTGAATGTCAACTAGTATCACTTCAGGCAGGATTTGAAGCCCTTCACTGAGATGATGAACGTTATTGGATTATGAACAGCGCTGATTGCAACTGGCATCGATCCGGAAGACATTGGGACTTGTGGATGCATACGATAATAAAGATTACAACAAGCACTAACCACTAGCACATCTACAAACAACGAACAAAAGCGGGAAACAAGTCCTCCAAACCAATCAAAGGAAGTATTGCTATGCAAAAAGCTCTCAGCCTCGGTGCCGGCTTCACGCATAAAATAAAAAGAGGAGAGGTACTCACACTGGCTTCTCCCAGACGCACGCCCGGCAATCCACCTGGACGCTCCTGATTCGGCACGGCGTTGAAGAGGAGGAAGTCGCGGTCGTCGATCTTCCTCTTTCCTCCGTCGTCGGGGATGGCGAGGACGGAGGCTACGTTGCCACATCTAACACACTCAGAGTCAACGTCCGCGGCTGATGCACAGGTACAGGTGAAGAGAATGGCTTAGAAGGGTAGGATGCGATTGCGGTTTTCGGGAGAGGGGAGAAAGGGAAGTCGCACCGATAACAGTAATTCGGGGCTGACCAAACGGTCACCAGGACATCGTCGAACATGAACTTGTAACCTTCCTGAACGAGCTGGTGCGCGCGAGCGATAAGCGAAAGATTGTTGAGATGGTTGAACTATTTCACCCAATCATCAGGTTGAACAGGGACTCAGGTGAAGGAGCGGGAGAGGGACAATGGAGAAATGGTGCTAGAACACACCTCATGCGTGACCTTGGCCCCAAACAGCCATCCCGCTCCTCTCGGCGAAACTGACCAGGAATCGATATCGTCTGGGTCTGACCACATCAGATCTGTCCATTCCAAGCAATGTCATCCCGAGGTTCGTAAGTAATTCATATCCGAGCTCCGGAAGGGGAAAGGCGGTCCTGTTGGAGAGGAGGTGGAGGGAACGCACCGCAGAACGCTCCTTCGTGAGGGATCTCCTGTGCTCGACTTATTACCCTCACTTGGTCCAGTGTCCGGATTTCGGGAGAAAGACCGCCGTGGACGCAGAGGATGGAGTTGTCTATTATCTGTCCTCCAACAAAGGGAAATAAAGAATATCATGAGCAATAGACAATCAGTGAAAACGTGAGGTTTAGAAGATCACGGTATGATGAGGAAGAGGAGGACTCACAGCGGCTAAGTTGAGAAAGTCGAATACTCCACAACAAGCTTTCCAAACCGTCGCAGATCCGTACTTCTGCAAACACTCATCTGGTGTGATCCCAAACCTCCATGTCAGCTTTTCATATTGTCCCGTTGAGCTGAGCGAAAGACGGACCGTAGAACCCATATACTTGGGTGATCTGTCGCGACTCGTGGTTTCCGCGCAGGAGAGTGATCCGGTCCGGATAACGCGCTTTGAGGGTGAGGAGAAGGGAGAGGGTTTCGAGTGAGAAGTAGCCACGGTCGACGAAGTCTCCCTATCCACGCACAACGGATCACTACCGAATTCAACACGAGCCATGTCTCCCAATCGAAGTTCACCAGAGAAGACTAACCATGAAAACGTATCGCGTGCCGTCTTCCACCTCTCCACCGACATTGAAAAGCTCCAAGAGATCCCACAGCTGCCCGTGTATATCCCCGCAAACTACAACAGGGGAAGAGACGGGCTGGATGTTGCACTCTTCAATGAGTATAGTCTTGACGAGCTCGCAGATCCACTTTATTGTCTCTTCGGGGAGGAACTGACATCGGCGGAGGAGGGAGAGCGAGTCGTCTAGCGAAAGAAGCGTCATAATGTTTCTCTGAATGTTTTTTGGACGATGAACTACCGTGCATTGTCTACACTATCCGGTAGTCATAGTCAGAAGCTCAAAGATAAATATGACTATTCCGGCACACGAAACTCCTCCTGGTGAGAACCTCCTGAAGTGGAATCTGCTGGTCTGGAGAAAACTTAAGGTCTAAAGCCGGTGCATATCAAAGGATAGTATGGTGTGAGTTCTGGTACATTCATGTTCCATTTCACATCTCCTCCACTGCTTGAATCCTTTTTTGCAGACTTCTTTTGAGCGTTACTAATATTTTTTTTTGGCTAAATCATGAAAAGACCACTTCGTCAGGCATGAACCTCGCCTGTTTCGCTTTTGCATTTGTTGATTTTCTTCATCTTTTCTGACATAGGATAAGCGTCCATCCAAGTAGCCATCGCTGACACTTTCCATCCAAGTTTGCTGTCTTTCTGCTCTTCAAGTTCGATGTAAGAGAATTCAGAGATTGGAACTTTCTCCTGTTCTTGGTCCTTCTTCACGATCCTGACACAGTCGCCCTCCCAGAACACCATTCTCTTGTCCCCCACCTGCATCTCCCAAGCCATCTTCAGATCGTGATGAAGGAAAGACCAAAGGTTATAGCCATCGGGGTAGAATGACTTGGCACTTTCGAGGAATGGCATTGTTTGCGCCTCGCCGTTGAGGGTGAAGATGGCAGTTGGGTGCATCAGGTCTGAAAGGGAAGCGGGAACGCTGGAAGACAGTGTATCGAGCGTGTAGAGCAGCTCTTTCAAGAGTATCAGCCCCGCACTGGCGGTGGGTGGTATCGTTTCGTATGTGCCAGAGTAGAACATCTACTTGATAATGTAAATCAGCGGTCATAGATCGGAAGCAGTACTGTACATTACTTGAGCGAGTTGACAGCGACGATGGGAAGGGGAAAATGAGAACTGTGGTGGATTCTTGAGGTTCATCAGCCTATGACTGGTTTGACTTAGGTCTTTGCGGGACTTGCTTTGAATATGTTCGGTGGCGCTGCATGAATGAAATACTAAATGCAAGCGAAGAGATGCATTTACTGACTTGTGAGTAGAACGTGGCATGTGGCTCATGTCGACTACGGAGGGGAATGCGAATGAATTCGACTGAAGCTGCTTTGAATCATACTGCATTGCAATGTGTGCAGAAATTACAACAAGAACTCCTGCACAATTTGTGCAAACGTTTCCGGAAACTGGAGGTGTGCGACATGACTATGGTCACCCAGTCAGCTTCGCGAATGATCAATAGGAGAGAGAACATACTGAGCGTCCTTTATGATGGCGTGCTTCACATTCTTTATGTTCTCAATGAACGGTCGATGACATTCGGCTGAAGCTTCATCAAATTGACCTCTCAGACTGAGAGTGGGCACATTGATCTTGTACAATTGGTCAGATATGTCCCAACTCTTCAAAGTCCCTTTGCACTCGAACTCGGAAAGTCCATACTAAGTTTACATATTGTCAGACTAGTTGTCTTCAATGTTGTACAGATGGCAGATTGAACGCACCATTGTCTCTAATACTTGCGGATTCTTCTCCGCATGGGCAAAAACATCAAGGATACATGCGGGAACCGGTGTGAAACCAACCACAACCTTCTCTCTCCACGTATTCACCGCCTCCTGAAGCCATGTTAGCAGTGTCGCTCTTCTGTCAGTAATCATGGACTAAACCTGATATTCAGGTGAATCTGTAGTTCCCGCTTTCTCGTGTTCGTAAAATATGTTTTGCAGTTCAGGGTCCATCGTGCCCAGCAGATTGAGGACGGATTCATCCCAATTCCTCATTCTCGCCAAACTGCTGTAGATAACAAGCTTCCTCAATCCAGGGAGCGCGCCACGAATCGTGGCTTCGGCTGCGAGCATGCCACCCCAAGAATGCCCGATGAGGTCGAACGAATTGAGCCCGAGATGGGAAATCAGATTCGCCAACTCTTCGACAAAGAGTTCCACGGTCCAGAATGTGGAAGGAGCTTTCGGAAGTAGAGTGGAATTCCCGTTCCCTAACTGGTCATACAAGATAATGACGCGGTCCGGAAAGAGAGCTCCAAAGTTTCCGAGGTAGCCCTAAGAAACGTCAGAAACAGTGCCATCTCCTCGCTATTATCAACTTACGTGAACCAGTCCAGGGCCGCCGTGCAGACCTGAAATAGCACAGTTGCACCAGCTTCTTCAGAAAACAGGGAACGTACCAATCAGAGGTAGAGACTTCCTCTGGGCTAGTTCTCCATAAACGTAATAGGCAGTCTCGTATCCTTTGAAAGGGGCCTTAGCAACAGTGGTTGGTTTGATTTCCTCAGCCATCTTAGCGGTTGCCGAGGGTTGTCCAAGAGAATGATTTTCTTGAAAGCATGACATTGAAGTTTCTAGCTCTTTTATATGTTGACACGGAAGGTCATAGAACTCTGCGTCAAACTGAGCCGAGAAGTTCGCCACTTTGCATTGCAGCTGTAACTCCACTGCTTTACGCAGATATTGCGCTTAACTCCTGCTACTGGATTGTGATAAACAGACAGAAATCTCGCTGACAAGAGCCGAAAATCACTCGAATCCTGCAAAAGTTATACTGTAGATCGAGAGGGAAAACTGTGCTTCACACTTGTGATGCCCTACGCATAGATTACAGATTTGAGAACACACAGAACAATTAGGAAAGGAGAACGTTCGTAGATCGTAAGCCGTGACATTACTTACTGTGAACAATTTCAACAAAGTAAGAAATGGACTGAAATTGGAGATGAGCATCGTAAAAGGAGAGAATTATGTTTTCGAATCCGGCTTGCCTCGCATAGAAAGTATATCTCATCTCCTTGCTGGTTCCCTGTTGAAGAGGGATCTGTTCTGCACGTAAAAACACAACGTTTCCCTGCATGGCGTCAACGTTACTGCCGATGATTGTATCTGTCTAGAGTTGAGGGGAAAGAGATTTATTATTCGTGGTGATGTGCAAGGTGAGAAATAGACGCACACTACACATGACCTCGACTGAGAACGTAGTGCCAATTTGGAGAGGTTTAGCAGAAGCATTTTTGACGGAGAGACTACACTCTAGAGGGGACGTTTTATAGTACTCCTCAACTGCTCGTTGAAGAGGCGAGAGGAGTTTCTTCAGATCTCCCAAGCTAGGCATTCCTTTGAGTACGAATAGGAAAGCGATGCTGCGATCTGTCTTCTTATGTGACCAAACGGCAAAAGGTTGTCCATCAGTGGTCGTCCCGTTCATTCCTTGCGCGAAAGTATTGATAGAGGGAGCTTCTATTTCTTCTGACATTCCATCCTGATGCAGAGATGCCGAGCGATTGACATACTCGAAGTGGATTCTATCACAGTCATTAATGGCAAAGAGGTCGATTCGGACAGCATCTTCGTCCTTGACACCAGCAGGATAAAAATGCCAGTTCGCGTTCATGGTTACCCCATCAAAGTGGATGTCGAGCTCGTCCAAATTTCCCTCTGGAAATGCTTCCTCGATCGCAGCCAAAACGCCAACTCCTCCCTTTGCATCAAGGCGCATATCTACAGGCGATACCAATCTCGTGACCCCAGGTCCATCTCGCAAATCCCAAAAATGACCATCCTTGGCTGGCACAGGCTCTTTTCGGCCACCAGCTTCGTATGCTTTCTGAAGTCTAAATGTAGCCTCGTGATCTATCGCTGAATCGATGTACCCTCGCAGAGAAACTAGCCCCTTCTCAGGACCACAGGTGATATCGACGACTTTCGGTCCCGTTCGCTCGTTTCGGTCGAGGGTGAGGAAAGCGTGATTGCCGAAGGAGGAGCGCTTGGGGTCAAGCTGGCATACCTGGAATGACTTTCCGTCTGGAGGCAAGGGACTGTTGCACCATTTCTCGACTCCTATGAGAAACGTCGGCGTGATGTATCCGAAGGGACAGAGGTACATCATTCGGACTTTCGCCACACCTTCGTCCAGACCGAGAGAAAGCATAGTTTGGCCAAGGCCGGCGAGGTCGTAGCAATTAACCCACCGTCCTCTCTCTCCATTTTGATTCTGAACATGCTGAAGAAAGTGTTCAATATAACAGCTGGTGGACACCTTCGCACCTATCGCGATCAGCAAAAATGTAAAGGTATCAATCACTGACTTGATCGGAAATGTCTGCGTTCCCTGAAGGTGCTGGCCATCCCGTATAGTTGCTTATTCCTCCAATCGACTCATATTGAAAGATTTGAGTGGACGTTCCGTCCTGAGGGCGAAAGAAATTGACGACGTGATTCACCCAAGTTTGGGACTTGTCGTTGAAAGATGGGTCTATTGGAAGGACGAGCAATTGGAGAAGCATAGCAGGCACCCCATCGAGGATAAACTTGGGAAGGCGCGGAGGCAAAACGTAGATTTCTATGGCTGTGGTCGCCCGAGTAGTGGGCAGGTCACCTGAAGACTTGATCTCCCAATCTATGAAACCCTTGAATCCGAAGGGCAGGTTGTGCAGCAGCTTTGGGATACTGTAGGAGAAACTGGAACCTCCAACTCCTGTAGAAAGGTCTGGGAACTGCATCTTCGACTCGGACACAGATCGAAATTTGCCATGGAGCGTCCAGGTGACAGAAGAACTGGACCAGACATCGTCAATTTGTAGCTGGAGGTGCGCCTGAGAGCGTGACAGGGCTGCAGGAACGACTTCTTGATTCCCTTCCTTGCACCAGAGGACAAGGCGCTCTTGGTCGAAAGAGCAGGAGCGGGAGCCGTTCCTGGTGACGAAAACTGGACAGAAGGCGGGCACTGAGATGGATCGTAAGGAAGGAGAAGGAGGATGGTTCTGAACTTCTAGGTAGACGTCGCCTACAAATTACCAAAGCGTCAGCTTCGAATATTTCCATGTGTAGTTAGCAAGCTCACGATATGCGTGAAGGTTCTTTTCAGACAACACTTCGTCTTCAATTTTGAATCGAAAGTTGTTATTGTCCTTGTCGAATTTCGGAATAATGCTGGTGGTCGCATCCCCAGTCGGTTCGCCATTCTTACGCCAAAGATCGATCCTGAATTCAAACTTGACTGAACCTGAGGGGCCTCCTGCTAATTGGTAGAATATCCAGTTGCGCAACCCAACCCGGCTGTCTGAGAGGACAAGATCAAATCACGCTTGAAAGAAGAAGGCATGAGATGGAATACGAACAAGTCAATGTACTAATCCGCGACTCGTTATCACCAGCTCTCATCTCTCCCTTCGAAACGGGATGTCGATCGTCTCCGGACCATTGATTGAAGCCCTGTTGCCCTTCTTTACCAGCGTTAACCCATTCGAGAATGAAAGGTGTCTTGTTATGAAGAACAATTTCGCAAGTGATGGGCTCACGAGCGTCGTTGTGCGATCCATCGAAATCCAGTGGTGGCATTCAGCACTGTTGAAACTTCAAGAATAGTATTTGTGTAATTGAGATTTGATGAGAGCTCGTTACCGTTCAGGGACCCACCGTGGGGCTTCACCAGCCTCATTCTTCCACTTTATAGTTACCAGGAGCAGATCCTAATAATATCAATGACAGGTGAAAGAGCCTTAAGTGCCCCAAATGTTCCACAAACCATTCAAAACAAAGGAGGTGTAGCTCCACGAGTACGTAGTGTGGCGCTGTTTTTGCCACCCACGCAGACTAATTGCGAACGTGAGCGAACTCCAATTGTACATAGCATGATGCATGTGCATGAGGCCTGAGGCCTGAGGTGTGACAAACGTCAGCATAGAATTTCAATAGACCCAGCCGATTTCTTGACTAGACCCTTCAACTGGCGTCACAGCATCTAGATATCTACCAAGGCAATATGCGAATGGCCCGATATTGTAGATGTTATACAATGCACTGTGAGTTTTCCCAGCTGGCGGTTGTTCGCCTCCCCACTGTGTTCTACTCATGTCTAGACGTCTGACATCTCTTTCTTCCCGTTCTTGGCCAACACCGTCCGCTCATATAAAACTTATCTTCGTTCACTGGATTCCCCATCGTCTTCCACGATCGTGAACAAATGGAGAATTCAGGTTTGTCTCTTAATATATAATATATAACCTTTGCATTGCTGATCGTCTTCTACCATTGTGAACGATCGGGGAATCCAGATTCTATCATACAACATCTCTACAGAATCATTTCAGTCAGGTCTGTGACCATCACAGTTAACAAGCTGTATTGCTGTATCATCAGCTCTTGCAGCAGTCTACCTGGGAAGGACACGAGCCTTTTCCAATTCGTCGAACAGATCACGTTCCCCACCGACCATTTAGTCCATTTATCAAATGGAATGAGACCGAAAAAGTTTTCAGATCGAGATTTACAGTAATGACAATTTAGAAGAAGTGATCCTTTGACTTACATTTTAGCATTCACACCGTTCAGTAGCTCTGTAATGTATTGAGCTTGAAGTATCAATTGTATGGGCGTGGTTTGTTTCATTATTTTAGCCTTTTCTTGTGCTCCCACTTAATTTCTTTATTCAGCTCGAATGTAACTGCTAACACACCAATTTGAGGGTGTGTGTAAATTTTTCTTGCGCAGACGGCAAGGGGAAGTGCTGGATAAATAAATTGAACCTTGGACTTGCGTGTGCCAGCGGTATTCTCACGCAGAGAAACAACGGTGGCTTGGATGCTCTACATAGGCTGCCTAATGACGCTCAGATTTGAACTCTTCGATCTAGGACAGCTCTCGCGCATCACACGCTGGAAAGACTCGAGCTCGTTGAAGGATTCGAACATGAAATGAAAGGGGTGGTTTCTTGCATCCAGTAGCTTTCTAAGGTTGGCAGCGAAATAGTTTGATTCTATTTCCGTGCGTTCATTCGCACAGACGAACGGTATCTGGACGTTTTACCAGCACCCTTATAGTTGCAGGGAAGACAGTGGAGCGGTCGCAAATACCATCACCCTGTGCGAGCTCGCCTTGTCTTGGATTGCAGCAGCAAGCAATAACTTTTTGATTGTTAGCAAACAAATGGATTCACGATCCGAACTCACCGTTGCAATTCGGGAAATCTCAAACTGAGGAACAGGGCTATATGGTAATATGGTCAGCTTACGTGGCCAAAGAGCAAGCGGATCATCCAATTTGGGATGGCAGTACTTTTCACATCCATCATGTTTTGAATGAATCAACTCAGGTTTGTCGTCTTTGAGCAGATTGAAGGCAGACTCGTTCTCATCTCATTCATGCTGTGGTTGGAAGATGGATGCCCTGTTGAGATTACGTTTCGGAGGCATGTCACCCACTGCCAGTGCGTATCTACGGCGCAATGCAACTTGAGCATCCGGGTGCGTAAGGTCGGGTTCCACCAACTTTGGTGTTATAAGCTGGATGCTGCGGTTAGGGCAGAAATTGCCTCAGTTCTACCAATATATCTAGAGGAAGGACTTTATTACACTTGTGATGCCCTGCAGATCGGTTAAATGGTCGAGAACATGCAGAAAGAGGAAATATGAATGTTATATTTCGTAAACCGCACAATTACTTGCGTTGAACGATTTCAACAAAGTATGAAATGGACTGAAATTGGAGATGAGCGTCGTAAAAGGAGAGAATGATGTTTTCGAGACCGGTTCGCCTGGCATAGAAAGTATATCTCATCTTGCTGCCAGTTCCTTGTTGAAGATGGATTTGTTCTGCACGTAAGAAGACCACGTTTCCCTGCATCGTATCAACATTGCTGCCGACGACTGTATCCGTCTATAAGTGCGAGGAAAGAGAATCAGCACTCGCGATGATGTACTAGGTGAGAAATGGACGCACACGGCATATGACCTCGACTGAGAAAGTAGTGCCCATTTGGAGAGATTTAGCGGATGCATTTCTGAGGGAGAGATCGGGGTCTGGCGGCGACTCTTTATAGTAATCGTCAACTGCTTGTTGGATAGGGTTGATGAGTTTATTCAGCTCTTCGAGCAAAGGCATCCCTTTGAGTACGAAGAGGAAGGCGAGGCGGCGGCCACTCTTCTTATGCGACCAAACAGCAAATGGTTGTCCATCACTAGTCGTCCCTTTCGTTCCTCGCACGAAAGTATTGATAGAGGCAGCTTCTATTTCTTCTGACGTTCCATCCAAATCTAGAGATTTCGATCGGTTGACATACTCGAGATAGATTTTATCAGAGTCATTAATGGCAAAGAGGTCGATTCGCACAGCATCTTCGTCCTTCACACCAGCAGGATAGAAATGCCAGTTCGCGTTCATGGTTACCCCATCAAAGTGAATGTCGAGCTCGTCCAAATCTCCATCAGGCAATGCCTCCTCAATCGCGGCCAAAACTCCAACCCCTCCCTTTGCATCTAAGCGGAAATCGACAGGCGAGACCAATCGCGTTACTCCAGGTCCATCTCGTAGATTCCAAAAATGACCGTCCTCCGCTGGCGCACGTCCTTTTCGGCCAGCAGCTTCGTATGCTTTCTGAAACTTAGCCGTAGCATCATGATCTATCGCTGCATCAATGTACCCTCGGAGCGTGAGCTGGGCTTTCTGAGGACCACAGGTGATATCGACGACTTTAGGTCCATTTCGCTCGTTTCGGTCGAGGGTGAGGAAAGCGTGATTGCCGAAGGAGGAGCGCTTGGGGTCAAGCTGGTCTACCTCGAATGACTTGCCGTCTGGGGGGAAAGGACTGTTGCACCATCCGTCCACACCTATGAGGGACGTCTTGTTGATATATCCGAAGGGATAGAGGTACATCATTCGGAGTTTCGCTACACTTTCGTCCAAACCGAGAGACAGCATGGTTTGGCCAAGTCCGGCAAGGTCGTAGCAATTGACCCATCGTGACCTATTCGCTTTTTGATTTTTAATGTGCTGGAGGAAGTGTTCGATGTAACAGCTAGTAGATACCTTTGCAGCTATCAGATCAACCAGAGTATTCTAAAAACGCAAACACTCACTTGATCAGCAATGTCGGCCTTCCCTGAAGGACCTGGCCACCCCGTATAGTTGCTCATTCCGCCATTCGACTCGTACTGAAAGATTTGAGAGGACTTTCCATCCTGAGGGCGAAAGAAATTGACGACGTGATCAACCCAAGTCTGAGATTCATCCTTGAAAGATCGGTCTATCGGAAGGACAAGGAATTGGAGGAGTAAAGCGGGCACGCCATCAAGAATGAACTTGGGAAGATGCGGAGACAAAATGTAGATTTCTACGGCTGTGGTCGCTCGAGTAATCGGCAGGTCGCCCGAAGACTTGATCTCCCAATCGATGAAACCCTTGAATCCGAACGGCAGATTGTTTAACAATTTAGGAATACTGCAGGAGAGAATGGACTCTCCAACTCCTGCAGAAAAGTTAGGAAACTGCATCTTCGACTCGGATGCTGGTCGAAATTGGCCAAGGATTGTCCAAGTGACAGAGGAAGTGGACCACACATCGTCAATTTGAAGTTGAAGATTGGCATGAGAGAGCGACACCGCCGCAGGGACCACATCTTGGTTCGCCCCTTTGGACCAGAGGACAAGTCGCTCTTGATCGAAAGAGCAGGAGCGAGAGCGGTTCGCGGTGACAAAAACGGGACAGAAAGCGGCTACTGAGATGGATCGCAAGGAAGGCGAAGGGGGGAGGTTCTGAACTTCGAGGTGGACATCGCCTAAGCATTCCGTCCAAACCAATCAGCGATGAATACGTCCGTAAGAGGAGTACAAACGTACGATATACATGACGATTTCCATCAGACAACTGTTCGTCGTCAATCCTGAATCGGAAGTTGCTGTTGTCCTCATTGAACTTCGGAACGATACTTGTTGTTGCATTCGCAGTCGGTTCGCCATTCTTACGCCAAAGATTGATCCTGAATTCAAACTTGACCGAACCCGATGGACCTCCTTCAAGTTTGTAGAAAATCCAGTTTCGCAACCCGAGGCGATTATCTGAGAAAGCAGAATAAATGTCTGCGCTGATGGTGAGAATGAAAGAGGAGGTCAGACTCACGAGTCAATGTACGAATCCGCGACTCGTTGCCGCCAGCTCTCATCTCTCCCTTCGAAACGGGATGTTGATCGTTCCCGGACCATCTGTTGAGACC
>MU271804.1:0-19546 GCA_021432655.1 Atractiella rhizophila
ACAAATGTACTTGGTGAGTCGGACGATCCGGTGAATGTAGATCGCTTGGACAAGGAGGGTGACAATTCCTTGAAAGATTGCAACGGGAACTACATGTCATCGTCACTTGGTCGTGATACTTTCGACCAGCAGAGCAGGACTGACCAGTGGCAGAAGCAGGATGCCCCAACAGAAAAATAGGACCCGTCCGAGTCGTGTCCATGTTTTGAATGAACAATACGTATTTATTCGCCCTACATTCCAAGGTTTTGACACATGGACAGGAGGAGAGAGAAAACTGTACGTGTCTCCAAGATTTATCCAGAACAAGGTGGTGATGATCCACCATGACTTTGTGTATACGGCTCCTCGCTCATTCAAGAGTCTGTAAATTGCCAGGAACTGGTGCAAAGTTATACCAAAGAGGATGAAGGTGAAGCTGCCACCAATCATGAGCGGGTAAATGTGAGTGCGGTAGAGGTCCTTCGTCCATGGCACAAACTGTTCTACAGGCTCGCCGCTCATTTTGCCACAAGAGGTAGATGGGACTCAGAGTGATGACAGCCACGACCAGTCTTCAGCTTTAATGCTCAGCAACAATTTAAACAAGGTCAGGGCGGTTAGTTTAGATGTGAGATCCGAGGCCAGATCACTTCAGAACGCAGCCCGGTTCCCCAAATGAAATGAATGTGAGAGGTTCGGCGCCCCAAGCAATGAGCTTACCCCACAGACGAAACAAAACCGATGCTTCTAACGAGTCATGGCAAAGCTATCTTTGATTAAATTTGGTGCTTTGATGAACTTAACATTTACGTCAAGTGTTGCTTCACTTGGTTCTGACGACAAACGATGCGGGGAGAGTCCCGACGTGTCTACATTACCATTCAAATTTGCGACGCACATGAAGAAAGCATTCAACTCATTCCGACTAAAGGACCACGGCTGAAGGCGAAGATCCCCATTTGGAGATTGGAGATCGCACAATAGAAGACAGCTGATAGCAAATTGATTGACGACAAAGCTCCAAACCAAAGCACGAGGGATGTCACATGAGACACCCAATCAGCCCAACATTCTTTGCTGAGTTCATCGTTCTACTTTCAAGCTTCCATCAGTTTAAGGTAGATAGCACGGTGTTCCTATCTTGGCCGCACGGGATGCTGAAAGCGAAAGGTAGCCGGACATATTGGAACGGTCACCAGCTCGAAGGGATAGAGAGATTTTCGATTATCGAATTATCTCTCTTCACATGAGATAATTCGATAATCGAAAATCTCTCTATCCCTTCGCACCGAATCTCATCCGCTTACTTCAGACGCGTTCCGTGAGAAACAGCTGGAGCTGTGCTGGAGCTGGAGCTCAGAACCTGAGAAACTCAACGTTGACTCCCGTCACAAGTTGTAGGCTTCCTCTCAGATGCCAGAATCAGTGTTAGCAACATAATGCCGCAACATACTTTCTCTTCTCCACACCGTCCCTCAAGGTCTCCAGGCCTCAGCCTCAAGTGCGACTACTCATGGGAAATTGGATTGACGAACCATTTCTGTAGTATCTCATCCTGACCGACCCTAGACCCACGACAATCCATTATGAAGAGATAAAAATCCATTTCTTACTAGCAGCGTCCCTCCTTCGCGATGGCATGGAATTTTTTTTCAAGGGTTGAGGCACACACGCGCCGCAACACGTGACGCGTTCAAGCAAACGGACGCAAGTTGAAGCTTGAAGTCTGGCAGCCAAATCATTGACGAGCACGTCCCCTTCCTTTATTAAGCATGGGAATCAAAGGCCTCACGAATTTGATCGCGGATGTGGCTCCAAAAGCCATGAAAGAGGCGGAAATCAAGACGTTGTTTGGAAGGAAAGTTGCCATTGACGCCAGCATGTCTATTTATCAGTTCCTCATTGCTGTAAGGCAACAAGATGGTCAACAACTCATGAATGATGCGGGAGAGACCACGAGGTGCGTGTCTCCACGCGTTCTTATGGTATTCTTGGGGTAGAGGATTGATTCAGGAACGACGTGTAGTCATCTAATGGGGCTGTTCTATCGGACTATAAGGATGGTAGAGAACGGCATCAAGCCTGTCTACGTGTTTGATGGGAAGCCGCCTCAGCTCAAGAGTGGAGTGGTGCGTTCCAATTTCGAGTTGTGTTCATGAAAAGGTTAAGATTAAGAGCTATGTCGTGGTACGTAGTTGAGCAAGCGGTTTGAGAAGCGGGAGGAGGCAAAGGAAGAGGGAGAAGATGCTAAGGAAATTGGTCAGTCTGTTTCCTCCGATTTAGATAGTCGAGGTTCTTGGGAGATGATGGCGTGAAGGGGGACACGACGCACAACTGCATTCATGGCTCTATGTGCACCAGCATTTTCGCTCGTAGTAGAGCCATTTCCTGTTTAGTGGAAGCCATGTTTGCTTATTCTGAGTATACGTGCCAATGCAATGGCTGCCCTTTATTTCATGAAAGAAACTGAAAACTTTGTCTATGATATCTTTCTCTCAAGTGGAGGAAGAATGGTTGATGTCAATCTCTGTCTTAAAGCCCGTACATTATATCAGAATCTAACTGCCTCTCTCCTTAACCCTCCCACTCCTCCTCCTTCGCCTCCTCATTCGTCACCACAAATACATTTACGTCGTCCGATACTGGAACGCATACCTCTCCTCCGACCACCAACGGTGCCACAAATACCACAATATACCTCGTTGTCTCCAACGAACTCTTTCGAATACCACCTGGCTCGTCTACGACAACACCTGCCTCCGGAAATTACAACGGCGAACGCTGTACCCTCGCCATCACCGCCGGATGACCCAATGGGTTCAATATCATCTTCTGCATCGGACTGTGTCCAATTTTCGCCCGAATCGATATCCGCCTCTTCGCCTGACATCGCTCTACCGTCGAACCCACCTTCGTTACCCCCGCTTGTACCTCTGTCTCCTGCGGATGCATCAATGTTGGACCTGCTGACAGGTACGACGGAGGATATTGATAAGCTATCGAGAAGACAGGTGAAGGTTACTAGGGAGCACAATGAGGAATGCAGGAAGCTGCTCAAACTTATGGGAATTCCTTATATCGATGTGAGTTAACACTCGTTACGGGAAGGAAACGAAAATTGAGGCGAATGTGTGAAGGCACCAAGCGAAGCGGAAGCGCAATGTGCTGAACTTTGTCGAGGAGGAATCGTGCGTCTCTCTAATCCTGTTCAAATAAAAGTGTTGAAGATGCGCATAGGTTTATGGCGCCGGTAGCGAGGACATGGATACTTTAACCTTCAATTCACCTATTCTACTTCGCCATCTCACTTTCTCTGAGGCTCGCAAGATGCCGATCAGCATTATCAAACTTGAAGATGTATTGAAAGGGATGGACATTAGCATGGACACCGTTTGTTAGCTCACTCCCAATCGTTTCAGTGCTAATTCTTTTGGATGCGCCAGTTTATCGATCTCTGCATGCTGTCAGGATGCGACTACCTCGAACCTCTGAAAGGAGTCGGAGCGAAGAAAGCGTACAAGATGCTTCAGGATCACGGCGATATCGAATCCGTTCTCGAGCATTTGAAGGGTTCGAAGAATCCGCCGCCCGATGAATGGCCCTGGCAAGAGGCAAAAGAGTTGTTCAAGAAACCAGATGTCATCCCTGCTGACCAGTGCGATGTAAAGTGGGACAAACCTGATATTGAGGGGCTGGTTGATTTCTTGGTGAAGGATAAGGGCTTCAAGTTTGTGTCTCCTTCGTCCAAAGAATGCTCACAGTGCTGATGCTGAAGGGGACAGCGAGGACCGTGTTAGGAAAGCAGCAGAGAAAATCAACAAACAGATGAATGCTCCACAACAGGGTCGGCTTGACGGCTTCTTTAAAGTCCAGCCTTCAACATCTTCAGGTAACACAAGTAAAAAGGAGAAGGAGAAGGAAAAAGGCAAGAAACGCAAAAAAGGAGATGATGAGGAAGAAGGAAAGAGCAAGAAGAAGCCTAAGGTGGACGATAAGAAGGGGAAGAAGAAAGTGAAAGGAAGTGGATAGATCTTGTCCTACATTAGTGTTTCGATTTTCGTTTCTTGTGTATGGGTATAGGATCAATTGGTGTTCCGATAAGTTAATTTTTGTCGCATTGTAATCGCATAACACCCTTGGTCATTCAATTAGCGGCGCAAGTACAAACACATGCCACAATGGAGTTCGACAAAAAAATGATTTGAGACGAAGAATGGTTAACGATGATGTGTGATTTGGGTATCCTTGGAACATCCTAGTCGTGAAATTGATAGCTCAAAGTATCCTTGTGCAAGAGGTCAAATGTGTAGAAAGAGGTGAGACGGGAACTTAGGGGTGTGCTAGAAAGAGAAGGGACAAAACTCAGAATCTTTGACGTTTGCTTCTTCTTCCTTCTAGGCTCTCTCCTATCCGCTTGGTAAACATGGCCTGCAGGCAGGGCTCGATGATTGGCTAGTGGGTATATCAGAGAGACACTGAGGATTGAGAAACTGGGCAGCTAACCGTTGCCTTCATGACCAGCGGTGTCGGCGACAAAACACGCGCCGTAACTACCTCCGTTGTAATTGCTTCCGCCTTCAGGCATAAAAGGTCTCGAAATGCAACTTCGAGGGCGAAAGTGGAACTTTTCGAACCACCGAACTCGAAGCGGTTTCCTTTTTGTGAATCAGCTCGTTTGAATCGCAAAATATATGCGTATGAAGCCTGGCAAATGTTCAATAGATGCGAATTGGTGATTTTGAAAGGTACCTTGAGCGCTCGAATCGTTTGCTGACCGAATATTGGGGTTAGCAATACAGAAGAGGACACTGTAGCTGGGTTGCGCGTAAACTTTTCTGAAATTCGTGAGAATTCCTGTTTCAATCGGAGATTGGATTTGTTATAACGAGAAATTTTCAAAAATTCCTCAAAGCACGACTAACAAGCTCATGAGTATTCACTAAATTTGAGAAAGCAAGCAAACAATCTTACATCCACCGATGCTCGGATTTTTGCTAGGTCGGACTGTAGGACGGCATCATTTTTTGCAAATCTCTCCATTGCATACCAGTAGTCTGAAATGTCAAGATCTTCAGTGCTAACGACGGTACCGAGACCTTTCTCCAGAAGCTGTTCAAACTCGCTCTGAAAATTCGCGCAGCCTTTAAGGATGTCATCCATCACAAAACTAGGCAAGTCATCTCGTCGGGCTGCCAAAATGAAGATAAATACATAGGGCAACGAAATGAAATGACTGACCCGGATAATTACTAATCTGGTCGTTCTGCTGGGAAGATTTGGTCTGTGAGCGTCGTTTCTTTGTCGCCAAGTCTTCAGTGTGGTATTTGGGCATATTGCCTCCACCGGCACCGTGGCGTTGGAGGATTTGTTTGAACTCGGCATACTTCCCGTCCTTCAATACTAATCCCTGTTTTCTAGCATCTAGCGTCTGCTCGTACAGCTAAAAAAAAGGGAGTCGGCAAAGCAAACAAGACAGAAAAGAACGCACCCAGCCGGCTTCCATGGCGAGCGGGTGGTCAATGCCTAATATGTACTGTAGCCTGCAAGACAATCCCTGATTAGCTCCGTATGCATGAACCAGGGAGCGTACTTCGTTTGAGCATTGGAAACTGTTCCCTGTCAGTCAAGATCAGACGATTGGCAACAAGAACGTACAGAATCCAAATTGCTTCTCCTGAAAAATGTGTTCGATAAGCTTCTTTGATAGCCACTGTGGATCTCGAGCCTTCTCGTCGCTCAAGACTTGCTGAACAGTCTGTTGGTCAAAATCAAAATAATCCTACTAATTGCGTCAGAGCACATTCGGGTGTGAGGTTTGTTCTTACCTCTGCTTTCCAAGGAGGTGAGGCGGATCTTCTCAGTGCATCTTCTGAGTGTGCCTGGAAAGCATCCACAATTTCTCGATCCCAAATTACCGTCACCTTATCGCCTTCGACGAGGCATCAACGCAATCGTTAGGGAAAGGAAGACAAGAAGAACCATCGTAGTCTCCGCCTGACAAATAGTCACATTGAGGTCGGCTGCCGCAGTTCGCAACGATCAGGACGTCATGATACCCACAACGCAAGAGGTCCGGATGTTTGACTGCTGTCAGCTTTTGAACTCCCGTTGGGTGGGTGACAGGGGAGCTTGATGGTAGCTGTTATCTTAGCCCCTAAGGAAGTTTGAGAATCTACTGACCGAAGAACGAGCACAGATCCTTCCAGTGACAAAGTTTTCCTTCTTGAGACTGGAAAACTCTTCAGTCAAAAGACTTTGCGGGAAAGGCACTTCACCTGGATCGATGAACGGCTCTGAAAATACTAACTGGATTTGACCAGGCTCTAACACGCCAATCTGTAACTGTCTCAGTGAATGCAAGAGTTTCCAGAGACGCTGACAGGATCTATCCGATGCGGCGGGGCATCCATCAGCACAGTTACACTAAATTTAAGAGTACTTGCCAACTACAATAAAACCGAACCATGACAGCGGAAACGATATCCGAAAATCAAGAGCGTTTCTGATGACCTTCTGCCCGAACTTGACCAACTTCCCTGCTAGTGCCGCATCTGTTCGCGGGTCGAATCCAGCTCTTAACAGCTGTATGCAGACTTCCTCGATATTTTCTGGTGCTCTAATTTTCTAAGAAGTTTTATCTGGTCTACAACAATTCACGCACTGGCAGTACCTCTCGAACCTATCTCGATAGTTCAGTCCATTATCTGCTTCCATGAAGATATCGTCGTTTGACAGAGTTCGCGAAGGTGCTGAACGTAGATCTGCTCTCAGCCCCTCCATCCGAATACTATACATGAGTGTCAGTGGCGAATCTTCGACAGATAATAAGCCAAAGGATGGTAATACGGACAACATAACGTTGCCTAGCTTTTCGATGCGTTCGATCAACGAATTCGTATCTTCCTATTTGAACTTAGACCAATTCCTAAAAACTTCGTGCGACTAACCCAGTGTGTGAGAGCTTCAGTCTTTCGTTCCAAATCTTCTCGAACTCTCTTGACGAACAGTTCATTTGGCACTCCGCTGTGTGCGAAGAACTGCAGCTTTCAATTAGGGTTCTTGTCAGAACGTCGAATCAGCGAGGCGAACCGGAATTGCCTGCTTGCCGACTGCAGAGGCACCGCCGGGTGTGGAAAAGTCGTTCACTTCCAGTACAAATTTATCCTCTCGACGCTCGTTCCACTTCGCTTGGGAGTCTCGAATCTCGATCCATGCTTCTTCAATATCTTCCTCCCGTGGATCCTCTAACCACAAACCTTTCACGCATGTCAGACTACATATTTCTGTAAAGGGAAGTCATGTACCTTTGGCACAGCCACATCGGGCTTGTACGACGGCTAGAGCTTCCCTTAAGCGAAGAAAATTTGATAGAGGAGAAAGCTTGCATGGGACTGAGGACTCCTTTAGACATTCTGCCATCCTCCGGAATGCTCCTTTAGACATCAATCCACACCCGTCGGTCATTTCCATGTGTCTCTCCGGCTCTGGACTCTGGACTTGCAATACTTCATCGTCCGAAAATATGACAGGCAAGCCTTCGACCTCGGTTCCCTCCAAATTTGTAAACACAGGTACTAGAGTGACTCTACTTTTATCCGCCTCATTCTGGCTGAGAAGAGAAGAACGCAGTTCAATTTTTTCTCGTGTCTTCAGCCGTCGATGATTTTGCTCGAGATCCGTCCACCACGTCCGTTTTTCTCCATTAGGATATCTAGCGGCTATTGTACCTAGAAATATGTCTACATCACTTCCTAATATCAGAGATATAGTGACGGACTCGGAACATAATCAAGATTCAGCGCGTCTTTCATCCGCTCCATCCCTTCCATTGAAATCCGCAAGCTGGTATTAAATACGTCCGGCACCCTCCTCACATTCTTCAACTCGAAACCGAACGCCTTAGCCGTTTTAGACAAACCCAAATCAAAACGGGCAGTGAACTTTGCCCATTTCATCGCACCGTTTAAATTCGAAGCTATGTGATTCCTGACGAAGGCAAGGAGGGTCAGACGGCGACATCGTGGATCTAGAAGTAGCGGATGGGTGTTGGTCGCGAAGTAGAAAGCGTGAGAATCTTTGACCGCGACTGGACGGTAAATTCGTCCGAGGAAGAAGATCGGTTTGATGAGGAGCGAGTGGATAAATTCTCTTGGTTTTCGGCTCGAGATCACCCTTTCGAGACATTCGGTGTAGGTGAGGGAGAGAAAGCGATCTGTTCCACAATATCGGCGGTAATCGGTGTAAGCTTTGATGACGGAAAGCTGTCGTGAAGACGCACCACTCCCTCTTGTAGGCCCTTCCCGGGCAAATCGGTAGCCGTCATCCCAACTCGGTGGGCTGAGGGAAATCGATATTTCTGGCATCGACTTGTCCTCATAATGAATGCGTCCTCTAAAATGGATGAAACCATCGTCCATGGCACGTTCTTCCATTCCTTCTGCAGCTGATCCCAAGCTATTGAAGTCTGGACGAAGGCGCCTCCAAAGACCAGACGGGGCTGTCTCTGGCTTCTGGGTCGAAATCAGCCTGTGCAACTTTCCGGAGCGGATTGACGTACAATTGCCCGTTTCTCGCGATGGGCCATCCGAGCTGGGGATGATGAGGGACTACTGAATAAGGGATTGAGAGTCATAAACTCGTTCTCTGCCTCCAACACAGCTTCATCGTCTGAAGAATTGAGCTCTTCGTCGTCCGTGTCAGGAATGGTGATCACTTCTCTCTGCTGGGTAGATCTCTCGCTCGTAGAGACAGAAGTAGACCTTGTGGTTGAGGTGGATGAACTGATGGAAGGAGAGTAGGCATTTCTCATGATATCGTAGACATGTTCGGTCTCTGCGACATCGAGTCTTTCGTAGATCGAGCTGTCGGCTTCGAGCTGAGACAGAGAAAGAGGTCCGATAGGTTCGAGCCAGCGTTCAATTTCGTACCGCTTAAGCGACGTGAAAGATTGGATGCTTTTGAGGTGCTTTTCAGAATAGATGTTGAGTTGAATGCATTCTAATCCCCATATTGCAGAGCGAGTGGGTGCCCAAGTGATACATCAATCGGGAAGAACCCACCACCATCGTCCGTCTCCTTCAATCCCGGCACACCTCCAAGAAAGAATCCAACAGGTTTCGCCCATCCCTTTTGTCTCTTTTCTGGCCTGGCTTGCATAATTGAGGGAGACTGCGAACAGATTTTGAGCAAAAGCTCGAGCCTAGCGGAGGCAGTGATATACGTGTACAAAGCAGCTGATGAGGTGTCTTGTTCAGGGTAGTGTTCCTTGTTTATGGAGGCAGAAAAGAGGTAGCTCGGGAGGAGCGAACGCTGAGGATGCCATCAAAGTTTCGGTTTCGACGTGTTGACCATCCTGACCAACGCGTACAACAGTCGGCCTTCTGTTAAACAAACAAACTTTATTAACTTCCGCACAAGTGACTGTCTACCCTTGATGCTCAGCAAGCTGTGGCCCAGCAAACGTGCGAATAGAAGGGAGAACCTAAGCTGAGAATGTTTCAAGCAAGACCTAATCTCTCGATTTGGGTTGGTTGTCGAAACCTTTCCATTCTCCGAAAAAGCATTTCGACAAGTACCAGGACAACGCTGTCGCGCCTGCCTCGCAGTTCACGGTCGCGCCATCGCTTGAAGGTATGAAGCGTGGCCTTCTCAAGTCCATTGCTGAGCTTCACAACAGATCTACCACCACGCGCCATACCACTACAACCTCGTCGGCGGACAAATCAGTCGGTATCGAACGACGCCATGGTCCAGCGCCCGTTCACGACTTCCCAAGAAGACTCATGTCATCCGTAAGGCTTTGTTCACCATCACCGCCCTCCCCGTTCCGCCATCAAAACTGCACCGGAAGACTATCCAAAGGGTGCACATCCTCCTCTTAGCTTCCAAAGGACTGCATCCGAAGGCATGTGGTCGAAAGCTCGTCAAGCGCCGTCTGGTGGAAGCTCTTCGCTTGTATGCTGCTGGTGTGAAGGTGGACAACGCGTGGAAGGAGTTGAAGAGGTGGACAACAGAGTGGCATCAGAAGAGGGCGACCGCGCTCGAAAAGAGGAAGAAGGTGCCGGGGAGCATTGGGAAGGGTTCGTCGTATGGACAGCTGTTGGAGAAGGTGGAAGATGAAATTCGAATGGATTTGGAGAAGCCGAAAGAGAAGAGTCTGAACGTGGAGCAGACTCTGATGAAGGAGCCGGGGACGAGGGACAGGATACCTCAAGGTGTTTCCTACTCCTCTCCTGCTCTGAAACCGAGCTAGAATAAGGAAACAGATTATCATTACATTTTCTTCCCAACACAACAAGTGTTGACGGCACCAATGGAGATATTGATCGACCAAATGGATCAGGTCTTTGTGTGTTCCTTTCAGGTTCACTTTCGCAGTCCTAGCGACTGACTGTTGAACAGAGTACGCTGAAGCATGCCATTGAGCAAGAGTCAGCCGGGAATAAACAAGACCGTTGTCCTCCAATACATCCAATGGAGCCTAAGCAACTCAAATCGTCACTTCCAAAACTGGAGTGGGAGAGTCGACTTCCCGCCAGCCTTTCACAGAAAGCAAAAGGGCTCGAACACGGCGGTCTCACGCACACAAAGTGACAGTAAATGGTTCGTTTTCACAATACTCATTACGACCAATACTCGATACTGACACGAACTTTTGTTTCAATAATCTATCTCAACCAGAAAGCAGGCTCTTCCTCTTGCTCGTCTTCTCGCTCCCTCCCACGCTCGGCATTCGTGCATCCTCGTCCAAATCGTCGTACTTCTTCTTCAAGTAATCGAATCCCGCGTTGCCCACTCGGTATCCAAAGTCGGAACAGACGACTATGCCTCCTACGATGCCTGCGAGCCGGATGAGGAGGTACGAAAGCGTGCCTGTCCGTTCGCGGATCTCCACCATCAGGGGTTCGATGTCGTACTAGTCGATGTTCAGGTCAGAAGGAAGAAGGATGTTGGGCAGGGGAAGATACGGACTTTGAAGAATATGCCGGGCACCCCTCGCCCGTGTGTGGTTTTTCGAGACATGTCTGTCACGGAGTACTGGTTGGTGTCGATAAGGAAGTTTCTGGAGTCGATGTAGCGGGTAGAGACGACAGAAATGAAATATTGGAACTGCACATTTCAGTCTCAGCTCGCACTATTCTAGAGCGAGAAAACGGGGTATCGTACGATGTGGAAGTCTGCGACAGTCGAACAATCATTCATTTTGCTGAGTGGGTGAAAGAAAGAAAAGACATACGCGCATCTGTTGTCTCCAGGGACAAATCCAGAGGCTGGCTAATTTTTGGAAAGTACGGTCCAAACGAGAACTCGTTGATGACATGACTGAGGTTCATCACTGTTCCATCCGACCACCACGCGTCAGCCCTCAGCCGCTCTCTTTATCTCTGAAGGAGGAAAATCAACAAAACGCACATTGATGATCCGTATGCTCCCAACTCAGGTATCCATGTCCCAACGTCGTGATGTGCAAGTTCCCCGTGACCTTCTTCACATCGATGCTCCCGTAGATTCGACACGCAGGCCCATCCTCCACCGGGTTCTGCGTCGCGGCGAACACGCGCTGATTCGAGCGTGCGTCCCGCACTTTCGCTCCTACTCCTGGGTCGCCAATGGTTGGGAGGGAGGACATGCGGCGGGCGGAACCGGTTTCGAATGAGGTCTGGGAGGAATGGTCAGTGTGAGTTTTGTTCTGTGGTGTGAACCTGCGAAAGGAAAGAAGGAATTTTGTTTCTGATTCTGAAGCACTTTGACTCTCCTTTCAAACTAGCTAGACACGGAGTTCAGGATTTGCAGTTACTGGCTCTGTTAAATACCCATTTCTCTCATACAGAAAAGCCACAAGGTTGCCGTATGTTCAAAGTAGCAGACATATGCAGAGTCTATCGTTCTCTCCTTTAATTACTTGACTACGGAGCCAAAGGATTGGTCGCGCAGTCAAAACACAACGCTGGAGTGCATGCGTATCTGCACTTGTTGAGGTGCAGTGACGGTTCAAGAGACTGGTTAACATCAGAATGGCAGCCTTTAAGGGCAGAGAGCTACCACTGAGGTGCCGTCCCGGTTTATTGAGAATGCCACAGCTTCTCTTTCCAGTGTTCCAATTTTCCAACGCCATGGACTACTAAGCAAAAGACTCACTCCTTCCTTCTTCAGCCCATCCGAAACATGGAGTCTATCTCCCACTGCATCCCTGACATCCACGCTCAAATAATGACATGGCATTGCCACCGTAAGGTCCACATTAATCTGCAACATCTTCCCTATGCCCTTATCGACACTGAAGCTCCACCTCGGCTCGCCCCATATGTATTCGTTGAGTTCGTGTGCCACGAGCCAGAAGATGAGCAGGGCAACGAAGACGGTCGCGACGCCTCCGCGGGAGCTCCGTTGGCGGTAGGTTGGAAGGGTCTTTGGGAAGGCATCGAATTCGCGGATTGGCGGGAGGTCCATGGCCTGATGGCCGCAGGAGAGAGAAGTGCTGGGAGGCTGCTGTTGGTGGGAGTCGTGGCAATTGTTCACGATTCCGCCCGCCAAACACGTCCACGAAAATCGTGACTTCCACTTCCAGCAAGAAGGATATAGTCAGGAATATCTGCTGCGTTGTGACAGCAGAAGGTAAGGACATGCACCTCTCCTACCTCCTTCCGACGCTCCTGCCCTCGCTACGGCCACCCCCTTGCACATCCCCCTTCTGGGCCTTCCCTCAGACTCCCCAACACAAAGTCCCAGTTCGAGCTTCGTCTACCCTTCATACAGGAGCGCAAAGAACACTCAAAACTCATATTACATCACCCGCACAGACCAAAACATCCTCGCTGCATTGCGTCCGAAAAACGGAGAAATAAGTGCGTGTCCTGCCTCCTTCTTTTCCTCAGTATTTATTGATAATATTCATGACATAGTATGGCGCCATGCATTTGATTCCCTACACGAACGATTAGTGGACCATAAAGTCCACCACGAATTCTTGTATACGATCTCCATCCCCCGTTCGCCTGCTCACTCCCCCAAATCGTCCGGTTCGCGGCTGAGGAAGATCGACGTCTTCTGGGGACGGGTGGTCTGGGAACGCTCGTTTCCGGGGCTCGTCGAAGGACTGAGCGTGAGGGAGACAGAAAAGGGAGAGGAGGTGGTCGTCTACAATAACGCTGAACCTGTAATCGTGGTTCTTGGAGAAGGAGACGATTTGAGAGCGGATGCGAAGCAGAAAGGATGTGGTGTCGTTGGATGGGACGCGGAGGGAAGGAAGAGGTGGGGGTGGGAGTGCGGGTCGTACGTTTATTTCTTCCCTTTTCTTCCCTCTTAGTTGTTTCCCTTGATTGGAAGAACGGCTAACATGGAAAAACTCTGTGTAGGGAAGGACCTTCCATTCTGCTCAGTGCACCTACTAAGGAAGGCTTCGCCGTCGTCACGCCCAGCTCTCTCCTCCGCTTGTCCGCAACCGGCACTCTGCTCTCGCGTCACAAGCTCCCGCACGCTCTCGACTACAGCATGCCTTATTCTGTCCTCCCCATGCCATCTGGTCCATCCTCGTGTACATCCCCGACACGTACAACGTCTACACTCTTGCGCTGGGCGGAGAGAAGGAACCAAAAGCCCAGCTCAGCCAATGGAAGCACAAGCTGATGGGCGAGAGGGGTTTGAAGGATATCGGACTGGGAGAGGATGGGTACATCATGGTTTCTGAACAGGAGAGGGGTTGGGTCGTCGCTAGGAGCAACAGTGATGGAGCGCTGAGCCAAGTGTGGGAGTTCGGGAAGGATGTGAGCTCTCCTTGTTTGAAGACCCACTCTGACGGACCTACTAATTGCGCAATGTAGGAGGCTGTCTATACTGGTTTCAAGGAGCTGGAGAAAGGCACGCCTCATATCATTCGCATTTCGTACTCTCCTGTCCTAGGGGTAGGTTTTACCACCCCTTCTTCCAAACAGTTGACTTAGTAAAGATATAGCTCGCCAACTTTCAACATCTCACTCCCAACCCCAAATCATCCCCCATGATGTCCGGATCCACCTTTCCTTTCAAACAATCCATATACGGAAAGGATAGCGGTTCGTTTTCCTATCGTCCCTCTTTCCCGGCTCTCTCCAAATTCAAGTGCAACTTCTGATTTTCTTGACGTGACAGGCAACCATTGAACTCAAGCCTTCCGCCTCTGGCGCGCTCGCGAGTCGCATAATGATGTATACGGACCAAGGCACCATGCAGTTATGGCAGGAGGGAAGGGAGATGTGGACGCGCGAAGAAGGAATGACGAAGTGGGGAGAAGGCAGGGTCGTCCTTTTGGAGGATCCCGAGGAAGTTGTGGAGAAGTTGGAACATGACGCAGCTGAGGTACGTTTGAATACGCTTTCTCCTTTTCAGAGCGAAGGAAGTGATATTCGGACTGTACCGCAGATTCCGTTGCCCTTCATGAGCCTTGCTGGAAACGTATCTCTTGCGGAAAGAACGGGAAAACCGATCGCTGTCGGCTCCAGCCTTAACGGATTGGTGCATGCGCTCGATATGAGCGAGGAGGCGAAAGGGAAGGTTCTCTGGTGTCTCTCGCTCGGTGCTGGTGTGGAAATCGAGAAGGTGGAGCGAGCGGAGGAAGGTGGACGCGTCGAGGTGTTCTCGAGGCAGAGGAGATGGACCATTGAAGCTAAGACCGGACGAGTTATACTCGACCTACCACGTCCACCCGTGAAGAGATATGATGTCGAACCCAAGACTGTCGACGTAATCAAAAGTTCGTATCCCTTCCTTCTGCCTCGAACTAAAACCGTGAATGCTCATTTAAGCGACGTGGAATAGCTGTTGTTACTTCTCCTATCCGTACGCTCGGAGATGGCACGCACCTGGTGAAATACCTCAATCCACACCTCCAAGCACGCCTACTTGGCACAGCCCTCGAGATCGTTGATTCGTCGACAGGCTCTCTGATTGACCAGTACGCGGTGGCGGCGACGCACGCTCTTCTTGCGGAGAACTGGCTCATCTTTACTTACGAGCCGAGCGAAGTCGGCAGATGGACTACCATCGTTAGTGTGGAATATTATTGGGATCAGAAAGAGTCAGGGTTAGTTTCGTTCTTTGTCCCTCGTCAGCCCACTGACTTAGCCATAATGTTGCCATTTCTAGAGTGATGAAGATCGAGCAAGCTTTCCGATGGGTCGGAGGAGTGAAGACACTTGGAATTACCAGTACGCGAATGGGAATCACGACAAAGAACCTGCTCGGTGTGTCTCTCCTTCCCATCTCGCAAAGTACACACGGCTGATTATGGTGGTGTTTGATATTTGAAGTGGCAACTGAAAATGGTCAAGTGTACAACATTCCACGCAAGTTCCTCGACCCACGTCGGCCGATCGGAAAGCCCTCGAAAGATGATCAGGAAGAGATGCTCATCCCTTACGATCCTGTCATTCCCCCCGAACCACGTTGGATCGTTTCAGGCCCTTCACAGGTACGTTTCATCTTTGTTCCTCACGACCTTCCCGGAGTGCTGACCGCCGATGTCTCCGGTGGCACAGGTGCTTGGTGTGGAAGGAGTCGTGTCTGCGCCGAGCAGGCTTGAATCTACATCCTTCGTGCTCGCTTATGGCGCGGACCTGTTCCTCGATACCGTGGCTCCCAGTCAACCTTTCGATATCCTATCGGACAGCTTTAATAAACATCAACTTGTGGGGACTATCGCTGGTTTGATGCTTGGGGTGGGCATTACGAGACCCATGGTGAAGAAGAAGCAGCTAAGGGCAAAATGGTATTCGTAGAGTACATTTACATCGTAATGATATTTGTTTGTTACATATCCTCTAAGCCAAGTCATTCTGAACGATAGCGGTCGCTCTTTAATTTACCAATGGGATAGTAAGAAGTCGTACATCCCCTTCATCTCGCTCGTCTCAGAGTCGTCGAACTCGTGATCCGCGCCGTCGATTTCGTCGTATACGTGTTCCACGCCAACCGCACGCATTTTCTCGACCAACTTCAAAGTGGGTGTCTTCAGAGTGAAGCTGCATACAGGAAGAGGAACCGAGCTCACCGACCGGGATTGTTCGACTCCAGCCCAAATATCAGCGGATCCATGTGTGACATACGTCTATGAAATCCATCGTCAACTAAACAGGTGGCTAGATATCAGCCAGAGAGTGACGGACAGGTGGGAAGTCTTTCGTCAACCTCTTTGCCGGCACATGCTTCTCTTCATCCATCCTCAACAGCGTGGCCAGATTGCCTTCCTGGACCATCCACGAATAGATGTTCCACCTATCACCCTTCCCAACCTCTCTGTGAGGGTTTCGATACTCGCTCAACACCTCTCCTTCGAGGTCGAGGTGTGCCGCTAAATCGGAGGTGTTGGATTGGGAGAAGGACGGGCGGGGAGTGGTGAAGAAGGGGCCGAGAGGGTTCGTGATCGGGTAGAGGCAGAGAGTTGATGTTGGTTTTGGAGATATGGAGGAGGACAGTGAGAGGAGGAGAGCGAGGTATCCCCCTATGTCCACTTGGGTTGGCACGATCTGGCTAGGAGAACGGAGGCAGAGAAGTAGAGAACGAACCTGCGGAGGATCCGCTCAAGGCGTACCGCGTCCTGTCGAGCTGATACCCTTCTGGAAGTAGGGAGGGAAGTTCAGATAAGGTCCAGGAAATGGCGGATTCTCCATCTTCTATCACCTGCTGGAGTGTGGCTTGTGGTGCCAGACGATAGTCAGGGGATACGAGTGCGAAATCGTACTTTTCTGCCTGGCAACATCGTCACACATTGGCATCTGCACAGTGTTGACTCGGAAGGAACGCACTGAACGCTTTTGGTGAGGCATGAGAGATGTGCGGGAGCCCATTAACAGACCTCCCCCGTGGAACCAAAATAGAATGGGGAGCGGATTCGCGGGCGGTTTTGAGGGGAGATAGACGTCGAGCTCTAGGTCGAGAGATGGGCTGATTCTCTTGAATGTGAAGGAAAGGGGGGACGTCATGCTTAAATAACTGAAATATGGATTAGCTTTGACTGTTCCACATCGACGCATGATAACCTTTAAAGCTTTTCGATTCTCTCAAGAAGGTATATCTTCTCTTTGCTGCATTCATGTCATTTGGTCTAATATGATAGAGACAGGGTTGGCTGCAATGTAGAGAACATGCAAAGGGCCACAGCACGATGGAATGATCAAACAACAAGCGCCCTGCTTCAGACTATCATGTCTACAAGAAGTCTAGACAATTGAGATAATAAAAAGGTTACTTCGATGTCATTTTTGAGCTGCTCGATGGGGTGGTAGCTCATCAGACCGATATATAGTGCAGTAATGATGATGCTTTGGACAGCTGATACCACTTGTGAAACAAGGAAAGGGCTCACAAACAGCTCTTCAGACAGTCAAGGCTCCTCCCTGTATCGCTATGCCTAGCTATACCATTGGTATTTATCAAAAGAATCAGGTGAATCTTGGAAATGCGCAACTACTCCCGCGCAAGCGTAGGCTTTCAGGTGCATTAGCATAAGCACGCGACCACCGTCAGCAGCAGCCTACAGTAGCCTTCACCCGCACCAAGGCCAGCAGCCACAAACATCAAGCTGGCCGCGTTCGAGTCTCCGCTGACGACTCCCTTCCTGCACATCATGTCCCCTCCCCCCGCCAAGGCAGCCTCTCTCTCCCCCTCCCAATCCACCAGCCCCTCCTCGTCCACGTCCCACTCGCCCAGCTCCATTGTCCTCTCCACGCCCCCGCCGCTGCTGTCCCTCCTCGCCTTCGAGCCCTTCCTCGCGCTCGTGCTGAGCTTCCTCCAGATACTTAACTGGAAGCAGGGGAGCAGGTTCGCTGCGCTTAGCGTCACTACGGGGTGGGTTCTCGTGTGTCTTTCTGGGAGGATCGGGATGGTGGCGAGCGTAGGAGCGGGTGTGTGGCTGTTTCGTCGGAGCGGACGAGGTGGTGGTGGGAAAACCAAAAAGAGAGCCAGTGTGGAAGCTGTAGGAGAAGGAGAAGGAGAAGGAGAGGCGATCCAAGACCCCGAGCGGGTGGTGAAGAAGCTCGTGACGCTCCAAAAGCTCAAAGAAGAGCTCGAGCTCTTCTGGACGCCCACGTCTCCCATCCTCCCTCCCCGGGCATGGAAGGCGAGAACCCTCGTGCTCGCGCTCGCCCTCGTCTTCCTCCTCCCACCGCACATCTCGCTCCTCCTCCTCGGCCTCGCCATCCTCACCCTCCGCGCGCCGTTCACCCCTCCGCTCGTCAAGTTGGCGACGTTTTGGACGCGCAGGGGAAAGTCGGCGATCAGGAGTACGAGCAAGGGAGTGCGTTTCGGTGCGGGAAGTGCGGGAGGGAAGGAGGAGGAGAGGGAGGGAAAGGAGAAGAGGGAGCTTTTGGTCCTCTTTACGGTGTGTGAGAACCAGCGGTGGTGGATGGGATTGGATTGGACCGCCGCGCTGTTGCCGAACGAGAGAGCGAGCTGGTGAGCTCTTTCTTCTCCTTCATCTTCTTGCCCTCTTGTTCGAAGTTGGGACGTTTCCTCAACTCTGATCGAACAAAGAACAAAAAGACATGATCTGACATCAGCATTGCTGTTGCTGTAACAGGACAGACATCCACAATAACCCGGTCTCTCCACCATCCTCCTTCCAACTCCCTCCCTCCACCGTCCTCACCACCTCCGCTCCGACCTCCAAATCGCCCAACCGCACCATCCGGAAGACGCTCGAGTGGAAATGGGTCGACAACGACTGGGAAGTCAAGTTTTCGGACGAGAAGGGACGCAAAGCGGATTCCGCAACCAAGGGGACATTTGACGATTGGAAGAACAAGCTTAAATCTCACGGAGGTTCAGAAAGCTTTTCTTCGTCCTCAAATGTCAAAGAGAGGGAGAAGACGACACAAGCTTCTCCAGAAACGAATACCTCGGGCATTCACCCTCCCCCTTCTCCGGCGAAGGAGTCGGGTGAGAAGAAACCATCGGTTCCTTCAGCGACGAACCTGGCCACTTCGACCCTGGGCAACTACCTCGCCTCCTCCCTCATCCCCTCCTCCATCTCCAACCCCGCCTGGGTCCAATTCTCCCGTTCCCAACCTGGATCCGGAACGACCTCAACGTCGAATCCACAAGACTCGTACCTGACCTCGTTGGAGAACGTGGCGATGGGGAGCACGGAGGTTTTGGATGGGTGGGAGGTCGATAATGAGGGGTGGCAGTATGGAGATAATCATTGGGAGAAGATGGGAAGTAAGGGAGGGATGGGGAGGTATACGAGGAGGAGGGCTTGGTGGAGGAGAGCGGTGTTAGTCGAGGTTCGTTCTCCTTTATTTTTCCCCTCAAATTGCTTATATTGCGGAACAGGTCGTGGAAGTCGTGGAGGGTAAACCGAAGGAGAAGAAGGAAAAGGAAAAGGAGGCGAGGAAGAGACGATCGTCGTCTAGACATTCGAAGCCCAAGATTGTGCTCTCCGAGAAGGAAAAGGAGAAGCTGAAGGAGGCGGCGATCGAGGAGGAGGAGTCGCCGGGGAAGTCTTCCGCCGTAAGGATCGTTCTTATTTAATGTAGTGCATAGGAGGAAGAGTACAAAGCAAGCAAAGACACGGAGGGATAGAAAACTTAGC
>MU271805.1:0-23054 GCA_021432655.1 Atractiella rhizophila
TCCTGCTAACTCTATATTTTTATTTCGACAAGTGTATATATCCTTGAGGCCAGTCTTGAGGCAGAAGAGGGCTAGAGAAGGAGGCTGTCGATAAATATACTATACATTGCTCCTGTTCCTGCCTTGTTCCCAGTTGCTGCTCCCTGTCATGGTCAAGATGGGTTACAGGCTCCAAATCCGCTGCGTTCATGGGATGATAACACGCTCTCTCTTGGACTCAGGCTGAAGGTGAAATACTTGATAAAAGCGAAGCAGGCAGTGGTCTTGAAGGTTCCATTCGCGAGAGCGTTCAACAGCACCACGGAAGTAACGCTCGCACGAGCGGGGTATCTAATTCCAGTACGCTCATCTATCTACCCCCTGACTGCTCGACTAACGAGTCTCCACTACCTTTCCCAGCCTTTTCCCAGTCTTCTCCGCTTGATATTTGACACACCTTCAAGTGGTTGTGCGCCAAGCCTCGATCCCGTCAACACGTTTATTTTGGGCTCTACCTTGCTCATGGAGGCATCCCTCGAACGAGAGAAGAAGGACGGATTATACGGCTGCTCCGGACAGTACGCTTCCTTAACTCGCTACGTCGTGGGACAGAATCTGCAGGTGTTCAAACGTTCTCGTAGGTACGGGAGAGGGGAAGTCTTGCCTGCTCCTCGCCAGCAGTTAAAAGGAGATGACCCTGGCATCATGATCAATCACCATCCAACGCTTCGTACAGTAGAGGACCTACACCTACTCAAGGCAAGAACAGATGTCCTCCAACTCCACCACTTCGTCAATCTTGGGAGGCTATCCGACGCACGACCCAGACACAAACGCCTCAGCAGCCTACGCCATCGGCTACGGACTCCTCTTTCCCTTCGCCGTGTACCGATTCATCAGACGGGAATCCAGGAGCAAATACTACATTGTCGCGAGCGCCTTCATCCTCATCCGAATAGCCAGCTTCGTCATACGAATCATCATCGCAGAGCATAACCGCAAAGAATCGACAGGCATCATCGTCGCCGAACAGGTCTTGCTCTCCACCGGATATTTGGGCCTTATAGGAATATTTATCGACCTTTTCTTTCGGGTGCGCATACTCGTCAACTATTTTACATGAAAAAACAGACTGAGAGGGAGAAATTGTAGTATAAACTTGTCGGCGTGGTGCAAGCTTCTGCCAAACCGAAGGACGTGTTGCTTCCCATTTTGGGAGATGGCGGACCGCAAGTAAGCCCATTGAATGTTCCGTGATGACCAGGACGGGACTAAATATTGTCAGTACCAACTAGTCGACGATGATTCAGCAGCGAGCAATAGCAAGGACTTCTACAGGCGAGCCGTGGGTTGGGTAGCGACGCAGTCGATTCAGCTCGCCATAATTTTCTCCATCATCGCCGCTACGAAATACGATAAACCAGAGGACCAAGATACTGTCAAAACACTGCGGTACGCTTTACGTATGACATCGTCCTAACGCCACCCTGATGACGGCGTGTTGTAGTACCCTATCCTCTGTCATAGTGTTGTTGGATTTAGTTTTCGTCCTCCTTCTCATCCTCGCTCTCCTAGTTCTCATGTCTACCAAGAAGCTGTACGGTTCAAGAACATCGACCATCGTCATCTTCATAGGAACAGGACTTCTCGTGCGTAAATCCCTGCCCATCCGGGAATGAAACCTGACTGAATGCAAAGCTCGTCATACCCGCTTATCGATTGGTGACGGGGAGCAACACTGATATATTTTCAAAGACGGCCAAGATCGAGTTTTACCTGTTGCAGCTCCTCCCGGAATTTCTTACGACGGTTCTGGTTGTGCTGTGCAAGCTGAAGGAGATGTTTGGGATGCAGAAGGTCGATGAAGAGGAAAAGGAGAGGATGAAGCGTAAATATCCTCATGGAAGAAACAGGATTGTCAAATTGCTCGGTGCAGGATACTTCTAGAGTTAATTTTCTGTATGTGCAATACATTCTTTGTTGTCAATGTATAGTAGCCCGACAGGTTTTCGTTGAAGTCCTACTCCATCACAACGTGGCGCTCAATGCTTGAATATTAGAACTCCAAGTCACCTGAATCATGATGTATACTTATAGGAGTAGCTTTTTACCTACCCGTTGACTCTCTTTGTCATTCAACTCAAGCAAAAGATGCGTGAACGTGCGCACTAGTACTTGGTACACATTGGTCCGCTGTTCATCAACGATAAGTTTGCTCTTGCCTTGCCGACTGGCTGGTAGAATGCTTTGAATAGAGTTTGCGAAAATCCTTCTCTGTACTAAAAGTTATCCTGATCATGAAGTTTCGTGAGAGAGTAATTCGATTGCAAGGGATGTGGGCTGAAATCAGTCCTTCTTGCTATTCGACCCCGGCAGGTGAACGAGTTCTTTCCTCCTGCACTCCAAGGTCCGAAAGATGATTCCTATCGACACCATTCCAGCTGGTATTCCCAAGCGGGAAGAGGGAGCGGGGATCAAGGAAGAGATTGAGTAATTAGCGATAAAGCGTAAATGCGAGCTGAATACTTGCAATACTCTAGCCCTACTCCCTGCTTGCAACGAAATCGGTGTGCGGGCTCAGGGACGGATTGATTATATGATGCGGGGTGGTCCCGCTCGACAACCCACCTTTATAATCGACATATTTTACCTGCCCGGCTGACAATCATACCTGCAAATGGCAAGCTCCACTTTAACATACAGAACATCAAACAAACGGTGGCATTCTAATGCTGAAGAAGTTCAACATCCTAACAGTGAGCCACGAAAGTCTAACATCGGCCTAGATAGCACCAACTGTGATTAGGGACTGGGGAGCGAGCAAGTCGCGGAAACCTTGGAATCTAGATTCAAAATGTTCAACCAATCCACATATAACGGCTAGACAATTCGTTTCAAAATAAAAGTGTCACCAAACCGTTTTTCGCGAAACACTTTCGGAAAGATCTTGAACCTGAGGCTTGAGAAACAATGACCAAAAACAAACTAAATAAATCAGACTATCGTCCTCCTTTGCCTCGCGGATCAGCCTGTTTAGTTGACATCCCTTCCTCTTCTCTTGTCTCCGCTAAAACTGTGGATAGAACTGTAGGAAGCGCAAAATAGCCTGCGATGGAGCACAACCTAGCTGTACACCTTGTCAAAAGGGTCAAAAGACTCAAGGTTATGCTCCTATCAGCTGCTCGTATGATTCGCTCGCTGCCAAGTAAAAACTCCGGACGAGAGGCTCACAAGCATGGAAGAGCGTATCGGTGAGACCGCTTCTTGCGCTCAGCCGAAGGGTGGTGATCTTCAACTTTAACAGCGTCTTTAGAAGTGACGATGCGAGAGCAAGAGGACCTCATTCACAGGCTCAACTTGCTAAAGTCATCAAATCCGTCTATTCTCACAAAGTTTGAGTATCGTAATCACACTTCAGCGGAATTTACAGAAGAGGAGAGAAGGGTGTTGCAGGCCACCGGTATTGTCGATATGGATGGAAATCTTTTGGTGGATCCTCAGGTATTGTCAGCCTAAAATCCCATAGGTCTCCTGCATTGCGGGATTTTTGGTTCTGATGCGTTTCAGTATTGTCAGCAAACCTCAACGGTGGAGAACAAATTGTTTTTCACGGAATTGGCACAAAGAGCAACAATTCCATCTAAACACAAAGAATATCGAACGTTGAAGTATAAAAGGCACTCGAGTCCTTGAACTTTTGAGCCCTTGCCAGCTATGAATGGCTTGAACGTATGCCCATGCAATGATAGCTATCAGACAGTTACTGTAAACTCGGGAATAGCACTTTGAGCGTTCTTTGACAATCACAAAGCCAAATTACCTCCCAATAGTTGGGAAGTATTCAACATCATCTCCTCAAATACCATCTGGGGTAATACAAGAGCTATGAGACAGCAAAGGAGGACCAACTCGACTCAGAAGAGAAGATGCTAACGTTTTGCTCTATACCAGACGAACGATGGCGGCGATGAACAGGACCAACTTTACCCAAGAGCCGGGCTGGACTACGCTCTTGTGAAGTGCAAGCCAACGGTTAACGCGGCTCCTCTAGAGGTGGGCAATAGTAATGTGGAGGCCTATGTGCGACCCCTGTGAATAAGATGGATATTGGGTTTTTCTCAGAGTCGGTGTGTTACGATGATGTTAAACCTAAAGACTATTCGAATTTTGCCGAAAGGCACCAAAGTCCTTTAGTTTGTTCTCGCATGGGGCATCGTTCTCCAGAGTAACTCGAGATTCTGACTGACTATCCAAATGACAGAATGACTGGCAACAGCTTGCTCTGAGCCCAATTTCACTTTTGGACAATCAGTCATAAAAGAGAAAGCTACCAAGCTTCACGCTCATGCTGATATCTTGTTCTTGAGACAGAAAAATTGATCCCATAGCTGGAAGATATTCAATATAATGTATTCTGAGCAATGCGAGAACATGGGGAGATGTTTCTATATTAACAATAGATGCTCACATAGGAACCATACTCAAATTGAAGAGCGCCGCACTAGTAGACCCCAAGGATCCCACATCACCATTTCATTTCTCTCTGTGTCCCAGACATATCCCTGGCGCGGTACGTACGCGAGAGGAACGATGACGTTTGCCCACTCAATCCCAGCCAACTACATTGCCACAACAACTTCCCGCGTGAACGTATATACCCATAAATTATGCTTAACCGTCTCAAGAGCTCAGCTGGACTACGCTCTGCCGAAGTCCAAACCAATGGATCTCGTTCAGAAGTGGGGGATGACAACGGGGAGACGTATGTGCGACCGCCTGAGTTTGATATGGATTTCGTGAACAAGGAGGATATCGAGGTATTTAGAAAGGTGTGCATTCCTTTGGAAGTAATCCCGAGATTGGGAGCGAGTTCTTGTTACTGCGACCATGTTTGCTGCTTTGCCCTGCCAATCGTATGCTTCATAGGAAGCTACCTTCCTGCCGTCAATAATGACACTTTGAAGCTTGCAAGCCTTCTTCTAACAAAGCAGAGACCTGAAATGATAGTATGTACGCAAGTGTACAAATCATCAACGATTTGAGTAGGTGTCCTGATAGATAGTCAGTTCTAAACGAATGGCAGACCTCGATTAAAAGCCCAACTGCTTTATATAAGAGAGAGTCTTGATGCTGATGGCAATGTTCCTACCTCAGGCACTTTCCGTGACAGAGCCTGAACCTTCGATCTATCCCCTAACACCGCGAGAGCGGCGAGTTCAGCATATCTCAGCGGTCTCTGATTTTGCGCCCATAAATCAGAAGGTGTCAAAGAAACGGTGAGTTTTGAGCTTTCAATATTTCCACTTCACTGATGCCTCAGAACAGCTCAAAAATGCAACGAGTAAGTCCATTCAATTCTAAGCACAAACTAAATCAAATGGTTTTGGTTCCACAGGACGTAGTTCGTGAAGGATGGGCGTATCCCATTGCTCGATGGCCGTTGATCTTCTTCATTGGCCTTTTCGTTGTTCTTCAATTTTTCTCCTATATCTTGGTGCGGCAGTTAGTCAACATTATTGAGTATTTTAGTGCTTGTACATCTAATCGTTGCGCCGTTCCCGTTCTCATTACTGAAGTGTTGCACAGGGAGAGGATATCGTGGCCTGTTACGGTTGCGTTTACGGAAGGCACCTACTTACGATAAATGGAAAGGTTCGTTGTGCCTGACGTATGCCTTGGTAAGAAGTCATTAAACCTTACACAGAATGCGCCTTGGATCTAGATCGACACCTTGGCTTGGAGGAGTGGAAGAAGAGCGACGAGAACAGCTATTATGATTGGTCACTATTGCGAAAAATATTTGAGAATCTTCGGGAACTGGTTGGTTATTCTGGTCAGTGATGGTCAGTGAGCTCAAGAGAAGGTTAGAGAGAACGTGGTGATTACGATGGCGTCCGTTCAGTCCTAGAAATCTGTCTCCGCTCCAACTTCGCGGGCACAGGTTCGTCCTTCCGATTTTGAACACAGAGACCTAAAGCCGCCCTGTAGAAAGCTTTCGTCTATACGCAGAGACACATTTGGGTTCGAAAAATCTGCTCGAACGCTATGTAGACGAAGGTGTGTTTCGTTTCGTTTTCTGGTATTCGATGCTTACGATGGTGGTAGTTGAGAAAAGCGTTACCTTCATTCGCAATGCCCCCACTGACCGGATGTCGACCGAAGAGAAAGCTAGCTTTTTCAAATATGCATCCAAGAACTATGGACGCACTGCACTTTGCCTTTCCGGCGGTGCCAGCTTTGGGTATTATCACTTTGGCGTCCTGCGAGCGATGTTGGATGCTGGACTCCTCCCTCAAGTCATCAGTGGTACCAGTGCGGGCGGGTTGGTTGTGCGTGACTTTGTTTTGGCGTGACCGTTGGATAATCATGAATGAATGGTGAACAGGCTGCTTTCGCCTGCTGCTATAAAGAGGACGAATTGAAGCGACTCCTGATACCCGTAAGCCCCTTTTTTGTCTGTAGTCTAGTCAGAATTCTCATCCATAAATATAGGAGGTAGCGGAGAAGATTACTGCATGCTCTGATTCATTCAAGGTCAAGTCATTTCCCACTGCCCATCCCTCAGAAAACTTATCCGTGGTGTAGGTCTGGTACGCTCGGTATCGTAAAACTGGCGCCAGGTTGATACTTTCGCCTCCGACGAAAAAATTGCTAATTAAGAAACAGGTTTGATCCGGTTGAATGGGCTGAGAAGTGTGAGGTTCTTCCCGAAAAGATTACGCATCTGACAATGAAGAAGGTTCTTTCTGGACACACGTTTGTTGCTTGCTGATGTCTTCACATGGCTGCTTAATTTACGCAAACAGGGAAACACTACCTTCAAAGAGGCATTTGAGCGGACTGGAAAGATCCTCAATATCTCAGTGGTCCCAGCTGATCCCCATTCGCCGACGAAACTTCTAAACTACCTTACGAGTCCCAATGTGATCATTGCTACTGCTGCAATCGCCAGTGCTGCTGTCCCAGGTACGCCCAAAGCCCGACTGTTGCTTTTCTCTAATGTCCTTTCCATAGGCATCCTGCCGCCAGTGGTACTGCTTGAGAAAGATCGAAACGGGAAGGCACGACCCTACGAATTTCATTCCAAGCACAGGGATGGCAGTTTGCGTGTAGACATTCCACTGAGTACGTGCGCAGCTCAAAGGCATTTCTAAACTCATATAATCGCAGAATCGTTACATCTGCTCTACAATGTCAACTACTCTATCGTGTCCCAAGTCAACCCACATGTTCACCTTTTTTTCTTTCAACCTGTAAGTTGTGTTTGTTACGATAATTACCAGCTAACAGCGAAATACAGAGAGGGAGTGCTGGCAAACCGGTTGCTCACCGCAAAGGTAAAGGATGGCGGTAGGTTTACATCATTGCTGCAGACAGCTCGTGCTGAACGCGCCATGTAGTGGAGGATTCTTCCTAAGTGCTGCCGAACAGCTGCTGAAAATCGAAATAGCCAAGAACTTTCGTGTATGCCGGCAGTCCGCATTTGATGTGCTTTGTATAATGAGTGGGAACAGATTATTCGAGATCTCGAACTTTTGCCAGAGGTTGGCGGTATGGATCTCGCCGCTGCATTCTTGCAGAAATTCGAAGGTACAGTCACCTTGACACCGAAGAGTCGACGTATGTATCTGTCCCTTCTTGCGTTGATAGACAAGTGACAATTAGACAGTGTGGGATTGGGTGCGCATACTGGATGATCCCGATCCGAAGGTCCGTACAATATTCCTTGTGTTGTTGGCCCTGAAAGCTATCACAGGAGCTTGCGCGGATGATAGACGTTGGCCAACGTGCGACTTGGCCGAAGCTGCATATGATTGAAAATCGGATGAGGTGAGCACTCCTGCCCGTACGCTATTGTCGCTGACAATAATGTTTTCAAGGATCGAGAAACAGATTGAGCTAGGAAGAACGGAGAACCGACGCGGCAAGAGTCTTGTTCATGACAGGATTCTTCCCAACATCGATGGCGCGAACGGTAGTGGATCTGAACTTGACCCGTTGCGGGCGATGTCCGCAGTCGAAAGCACGACGACTCCAGAGAGCGACGAGAAAGCTGGAGAGAAAGAAAACGGAAACAAGAAGAGGAAAAATCCTTTCTCGCCAAAGTCATTGAGACGACAAAAGGCTTTGTCGCGATTGGGGATGAGGAGGACCTCTGATCATATGATCAATATTGAGGCTGGCGGCGAAGCTAGACTAGGAGAGGGAGGAACCAAGTTTCCTGATATTTTGTCAGAAACTGAGGCGGAGGACGGCCGATCTGAACAAAGGTCGGGAAATGCCCGGTAGCTTCCACGTTACCTTTGAAATCAAAGTAACACTTATACTTCTTGTGTCCATCGGACCTTCCATGTAGATATTAGACGAATATACCCTGCTTCTCATGTATATAGAAAGCTCCGGATTTTCTCAATAGGGATTGTGAACACCGTTAATTGCTAGACATCTGTAGCGTGTCTTCTGAACCAAGCATGCATTGTCACAGGTCAGGACTGGGGGGAAGCTCGAACTTCAAGCTGTCCCTATCGTCACTGGTTATCCTTGCCCATTCCAGCACAACTCGGTACTAAACGAAACTGTTTGTCTAGATGTAAACAGGATGGGAAGGCGCACAGTATACAACATCATTTCAACTCTCCCCATGCATTGATTCGCAAATTCTTGTCCGTTTTGAGCGATCTGCACCAAGCCTCCTTCACTGCTCCGTTCGAACTAAATAGAGGGTAAGAAGTACGTACGCGCTCAAGTTCTTCGTCATGAGAGAGTGAAGCGGCTATGTTACGATGAAATCCTAGAGCTGAAGTACCGAAGAAGTAGAGCAGGATATTGTGTACTGTTCCACCCCAATCTGACAATACTGAATGACAGAGCTTGAGGACATACCCTCCGCTAATTTCAAGCTCAGTGGTATATAATGGACCCAAGCTATCGCACCTTTAAGTCATAAATCCTGGAGGGGGATAGATCGAAAGACTGACGTATAAGAAGTTCATCCATCGCCTCCCTAAACATCCTCGTCTTCATCACCGCACTACTGCTCTTCAACAAAGACCTAAGCCTTCCGCTGAAGGCGACTCCATCACCATCCCAAACGACCTTGAACCGATAAGCAGTTTTAAAATCCCTCCATCCGGAGAATCGGAAGCTCTCCTCCTCTCTTTGGGCAGCCAAGGATTCTTCTTCTCCATGTACGTCTGTGCCGGTCAGAGCTACGTCGGCCAGAGTGTTCAAAATGTCAGTTGGGAGAGAAAGCGCTCGTACGGTAGTTGTGTTTTGGCTTGTGGTAGAATGGAAAGGGAGAAGTACGGTATTTTCTGTGGTCGGGGAGATGGTGTTGAGCAAGGAGACGAAGCGTTGACGGACCCATCCTCGATACGTATGACCTATCGAGCGACCTCCAGTCCCTGTACCCGTCCAATATACTTTAGATGACTTCTCTTCCCATGTGACGTCGTCCTTTCCAAAATTTACCAATCAACGCAGTCGATTAAGTGAGAGGGAGGCGACAAACCGATGGATTATACGGACTGTTGTCGTTCCAATACCACGCCGGTGGCTAATGCCTATCTCTCAGCTTTCTGGTAACTCAATGAGACAGCAGGTAAAGGCCCACGATCAAAATATCAGCGAATCCGTCCAGCTTGCTGGCTGAGAATATAGGGACGAGTTCGGTGGTATATCCCCAGGAGAGAGGATGGAGGAAGAAGGCATGGAGGTCCCTATAATCTGGTCGCTCGCACCAGTCCGAATCGGAAGTGATAAAAGTTTCCGACTCATCTGCGAAGGTGGGTATGGAGGAAAAGTTGGAGGGGGCAGGGACACCAGCTTGCCTTGCGCGAGAGTTTGGAGAACAGGTAGGCAACAGGACGTCGTAGGCAAGGAGGCCGGAGCGGCCGTGGTCCTGGAATTCAAAGGAGGTGAGCGGCGTAAACTTGCCTGCAAGATGAATAGTCAGCCAGCAATGCAGATGTGAGAGCAATCCGCAACCTCCAAGCTTCGTTCTTTGAACGACGTGTTGTTTATGACGGAGAAGCTTTGATAATCACTGACGGGTTGGATAAGCCGATGGGTCCATCATAAACGTGTAGAACAAGCGGGTCAAGATGACGAAGCGTACCTTGGAGTATCTCTTCCATTTTCTCCCACGGTACGATGACCTTTGGTTCATCCATAGCATTCACAAAGAGGTCGACGTCAGGAATAGTTGCACCAAATCCCTGAGCCATTGTCAGCATGTTCTCCACGGCTCTCCTAGGTCCAGAGTCCCATCCGCGTTCCATTGCATCCATCTCCTCCCAAGGTACGACTCTTCCGTTCCTCGCGCGCACACGTCCCATGTCGTTCTTTCCGAGCAGCAGCTCCTGGCGTGCTCGTACTTCGGATGGAGTTAAAGAGAGAAAGGGGAGGAGGCTTGCATGGAGGGAGCGAAATGGAGCGGTGCGACATTGGGAGAGGCGCCCGTGGAGGAAGTGCCACTGGTCGAAGTAGGGGGGTGGCGGGCGACCGTGAGCGGAAATATATTCGTGGTATGCTTGAGAGATTGATGGATGAACATGTGGGAAAGGAAACTGGTCTCTGTACTCAGAAAAAGCGGAACGGAGGAGCTGGTGTCCCAATCAGTCCAGTGCGAACGGTTTGGATTGACCCACGAAATCGATTGGATGGCCTGTTAATTCGCTCTCACGTTGCTCAAGGCGAAAATAACCCCATAACGTTGAGAAAAGGAATAAAAATAACAGAAGCACGTTTCGCTTCTTGAACATGATTTCAGTCGTTTCAGCATTCATGACACTGTTTTCCAAAACAGGAAGTCAAGATTCACAACGCTAAAATTGTGAGTTGGTTTGAATGAAAAGAGAGATTCATGATTCCAAAATTATTGGGGGTTGCATTCCCAATTTGGGGCATTGTAGAATATGTGCAATGGGGTGCGTGGCGGGCTGGTACTACATTATACATTACGACAACCAAGACAACAAAAATTACAACATAATAAAAGCTAGTACATGATTCTGTTTATGTAACATATGATACATCTCATTCGAGCACAGTGATTCCGAATTCACCCCGCACTGAGATCATTCCACCGGTGCGTGCTCCTGTCCATCGAACCATTTGCCTGCCAGAAGAAGAGCTCCTCGTCCATCGCGTCGAGATGTTCGGTGATCCACAACCTGAAGAATTTGGAATCAAAACCAATTGATGAGAGGCTTTCGGCCATGGGTTCCTGAGGCGCGAAGTCGGACAGTCTAAACGACTCCAATAGCGCCAAAGGTACCGTGGTATCATCGACCATCTGCAAAGATGCCAGGCAGACGTCGGTCGTTAAATCCCAGTCGTGGAAAAAGGTTGTGATATGCAAAGATAACTTGGTGCTATCAGAAGAAGAGGAAGAAGTGACGAAGCGACGGGACAGGAAGTCCAAAATTTCTTGAAAGTCGATAGAACAGTACGCAATGGAAAGTTCTGAGAGGTGTTTTAGAATGTGTAACGCTCGCGTAAAGTGGCGAGAGATAAATCGGGAGGATTCATGGCCACCATCTAAATGAATGCTATTGAGGTAATTGCAAGCAAGAATGGCATGGTCGAAAGGCATTGGAAAGGAGGTGTGGAGATATTCATTGATCCAACAATCGTGGGTCCTCTGAAACGCCAAATATAATTTTTTCAAATTTTTCTGGCATAGCAAAAATTGGCCAAAACCATTCTTCGACAATCTTGGGGTAAAAGAACTGAAGTATAGAGTTTCTATCGACGTGTGAATGCTCCCCAAATCCTTATCGGCCAAACTACAACGGAGAAGAGCCAGGCTACCTAAAGGATTCTGCACCTCGATCAAATCTTCCCATTCTCTCAGAGACCAGGGATCGGACAGGAGATCGCAGAGAAAGAGCGAGTCTGGTTCGAGGGTGAAGAGGGAGCGGAGGATGGTTCTGAAAGGACTCAGGGACATTTGCGCAGAGCGCTTGAATCCGAGGAGGATAGAAGACGGATAGATTCCCTCTAGATGATTAAGGAGTGTGGGAGGATCGTGAATGTTCCAAGGAAGTTTCCATAGCTCGAGCCGATGACACCCTTGCCTGTGCAGATAGCGCCGCACGGTATCCCAACTCTGCATAGATGATGGAGAGTTCGAAATGACCATGTCGGGAAATGATCTCAAAAGCTGATGTGACATGGTTATGTTCCTCAAGTATTCGCTCTTCATGACAAGCTTCCGGACATCCTTCACTCCTGCTCGTTGTCTCGTATCCAAGTCCACCTTCAGAATGACTAGACCTAGTCTTGCCCAGTCATGGCAGACGGCTCGAAGCTTTCGCAGGCAAGCAACAAAAGCTTCGGTGTAATCGAGAAGTGGGAGAGAGTACTGGAGCACGATTTGGAGGAGTTCCTCAGGTAGGGTACCGATAGGGCAATTCTGTAGCACACGACGGAGACTGGGACGCCCATGAGGGACTGAATGAGGTTGCAATTGTGATTGGGGTTGGGGTTGGGGTTCGGGCTGAGGTTGAGTGGGGCTGACGAAGAGTTTCGTGAGATAGGGGGTGGCTAAGGAGAAGAAGGATGTTCTGCGGTGTGGACGAAGCTGGCTGTCAACCCTTGTTGGCGAAGGTGGAGCACTGAAAGAAGTGTCACTGTCACAATCGCTCATTTTATATCCTTTTCGTGATGTACCTGGTGCGTGCCCAATCAGCATTTGAAGGTTAACGTGGGGGAAACATGCAACATGAGATGAGAGGGGTGAGATACAATCTAACTTTTCTTGCCGCTGAGTATCCACAAGAGGACTCGTACATGGCCTTGGGAGTGGCTCCAACCTGGGGAACCACTCGCAAAGCCTAGCGATCGAGCCCATAGGATTGATGCTCCGCTCAGGTGCATCTTATAAAGGGGGGGCGAAGCGGCACTACCCTGGCACTTCATCTGCCAGTTGTCGATTCGAACCATACAAAATACTCGACGCAGTTCTGAAGCAACCAGCAGAGGTAAAGGGGGAAGTGTCAATGTCACATGTTAGGCGGCAACAGGCGGGTGCCTGGACGCCTCCAACAGCAAGGCTAGAAGTTTCAGAAAAACCCCATCAATAAAGCTTTCATCTCCTTTTATGATCAAATAATCGCTCTGTCAGGGTTTTGAGAACACGAACCTGACCTGGCATAACTTCCGACGCTATGAAAAGCTGGAAAAAAAGGCAAAAAGCCAAATGGCACTTGGCTCACCAAAGTGAAGTTCGTCCTCGCTATATCACGCCACGACTGCAATTCCTTGCAAGCTGCCTTTCCCGATCGTTCGTCTGTTATGATCGTCTAACACAGCAGAGAGCTGAGGAATCGTGTGTGGGGAAGAGCCGCGGGGCCAGGCCGGTTCAAGCCCCTGAGGCTTCGAAGCAAAAATTAACGATTTCCAATGGAGCAAGCCCTTTTGCGAACTCGAGACCGAGAGTTTGCCTCGCGAAAGCCTCTCAGGTCCCAGACGACAGCATCACTTGACAATAGTTATTGGATCATTACATTGAACATTAAGTAGCAGGGTATGGACTATCATGTCAACTGAAGAAAACAGCAACAGCCAATATTGCAATAAAATAGGTGCAAAATAAGAAAGACAACGGAAATAATCATGATCAAGGAAGCTTGAACATATTGCTGGGAGAAGATTTCACCTCCCTCTTCGCCTCCTCATGCATCTCCGTCGCGGTTACAGCGTCTCCTTTGTCTTCGTAGAGACGTTGAGCGTACTCCAGCTCTTCAAGGGCAGCGTTACTCTTCACTGGGCTGATCACAGCTCGATACCCACCTGAGCAAGGTGCTTTCTTCTCTTTCCTCGGCGAAGCAATTTCGAGGACTATTCACTCATCTTGAGCATCACGTTTTTAACAAGAGCGTTAGAGCTCACAAATCGCCGTTTCTAACCTCTCCTCTAGGATTGGTATATCTTTGAGTCCAACCGGTCTGCCTACACATTGAACTTTTGTCAACATGCAACGATTGAGTGGTGCAAACAAGAGGCACCTCTCCAGAATACAGTGCTCGTCTTATCCAATATCTTCCTTGCCCGTCTTTGACCCGCTGGTCTCATTCTCAGGATCTCGGATGCCCCGACGCCTCTTTGCTTCCCAAACATCATGCTACCGCTCAACACCTTCTCCTCCAACTTAGGGCTTGCTCCCGTGTCCTTCTCCACCGCAACCTTGATCCCATCCCGGATGGACGCGATCCCGAGCGATTCGTCGCTGGCTTTAACCGATTCGATGAAGACCTCGACAAGAGGATTGTCATCCACAGGTTGGACAAGATTGGTGAATGTGATGGTAAGGGAGGCTGGGATTGTGGCATGTTCCGTGGAATCGAAAGTAGGCGCTGCTTTGAGTGTGGGAGCAGCCACTCCAAGAGGCGGAAGGGATGGAAGTGCATCTAAAGGCTTCGGTTGAGCCTTGGAAGGGACAAATCTGAGCTCGTCATCGTCATCTTCATCTTCGCCCTCCCCGTTGTTCTCTTTTCCGGGAAAGCGGTTGTAGAATCCTTCAAGGAGATCTCAATTTCTCTAACGGATGTAAGAAGCGAAAGGACACACCGATTTCGTTCACTCCCAAACCATGCTCTTCCAGATAATCGAAGAAGCTCTCTTCTGACATTCTGGCCTCCTTCGCTTTCGCCCGTTCAAATTCATTGAGGACGCTGGGAAGGAGCGGGAAGGGATAGTCTGATGAGCCTGGCTATCAGTATTTCATTCTCCTGTCAGAATGAAAGCATACGGATACTGCCAAGAGGTTGGACATGGCACTTATATTATTATCGTAAGCAATATAGCTAAACACGTAAATCGTTACTGGAGCGTAAAGGTCGTAAAAGTAGCAGCAGAGATCCAGATGTTGGCTGTTTACTCCACTTCAACGCGTAAAGAAGGTTCGGAGAATATGGGAGTGTAAGTCACGTGCTTCTCATCAGCTTTTGGGCTACACGTCTACACGTATTTATTGAAGGGACGAGTTCTTGGGAAGGTCTGGTCTTGGACCAGATATATGCTTTGAGGGAGCGAAAATGAGGATTCCATGGGTTCAGTGAAAATACAACGACAACCATCCATTTCATTGCGTTCACTCCCACTCAACCCGTGAGAGAAGTTGTCTTTCCAGCTGCGAAACTGATCTTAGCCTACACATCAACGCACCACAAGTATCATTAGCATTCACGTTTGAACGAAAGTTAAGAGGAAGGCGAACAATTGCATCCTTATCCGTCTCGCACGAGAGGTAGGTTCCAGGTCGGAACTCGAGAGGGAGGGCTTCACATTTGGTGGAGGCGGGACAGGCAGAAGTGACCCATTGCTTGTTGATGCACTGTTCGCACATTCCAACCAAATCAGTTCTTCAGCTCTTAGGAGCGGGATGGAAGAGAGAGAAAGCAAGTGACGGGAGGGAAAACGAACCTGGGCGAAGCCTCCATCCAAGCACGCCACGCTTCCGCTCCTACACTTCTCGTTCGAGTTGATTGCCGCAAACGACTTATTCAGCCTCTGGGCCTTCCTCACGTTCGACGTTCGCATCTGGGCGAGCAGCTTTCTGAAGAAGTTGGCGATCGCGCTATTCCCGTTCCCATTGCCACCCTTTCCGCCTCCTGATCCACCGTTATTGTTTCCTTTCCCAGTGGAGGTAGCAGCAGCGGAAGAAGTCGTCTTCGTCGCGTTGCCTCCACTGGCTTTCGTGGTCGTGGTCGCGGTGCCGGCTTTGGAGGTGCTCGTTCCCGCCGCAGCTTTGGAAGTGGTTGTGACCGCCGCAGCTTTGGAGGTGTTGGTGGGAGGAGTGGCGATCTTGGTTGGTTGGCCGGCAGAGGGGGTGGAGGTGCCGATAAGAGTGCGTGGGTTTCCAATGTCTCCTCCGTCGTCTTCACAGTCGGGTAGGTTATCGTCTCCAAATAGTCCTCCAGTTGCACCGGTGGCTGCAATCCTTCGCTCTGTAACGGCAATGTAGTATATTAGATGTCATCGATGATGCTGAGGAAAGCAGCGAGGACACACCAGCATCCTCTTGCGTGTCACATGTAATGCTAGTCCCTGCCTTATTAACCAAGGGAAGAACTTGACAGCTCAATCCACTAGGGCATTGAGTAAGGAGCCATTTTCCATTGCCGCATTGAGCGAATTTGCCTGTCATCAACCGATGTATTGGCATCATTCGAAAATCAAGGGAAAAGCAGAGAAACCAGCGCACCATCGATACACGCCAAGTCTCCGGTGTTGCACGCATCGGAGGCAGAGAGCTCGGCGAAATCCCTGTTCAGTTTCTGGGCTTCTTGTCCATTTGCGAGTGTGAATTCGGCACGTCTGAAGTGGCGATGAGAATTGGAAGAGGGGAGGGGGAAGGCGAGGGAGAGGGAGAAGAGAGGAAGAAGGGCGAAGATGGCGATCATGTCGTTTGTTGGTGTCCTGGTAGTAGGAAAGAATGAAGTGCAGCTGGTGCAGAAAGAATGACAAGCGCTAGGCTTTGGATGGATGGACGGTAGGCGAAGAAAGAAGGTAGAGTCCACCGGACTGTTAAAGATCGAAATGTCACGAAGGACGATAAAGAAAGACGAAGTTCGCTTTGCGAAGGACGACGACCACCTAAACTTCAAGTGAAGGGACAACTGAACTCGAGTTTCGAATCAAAAGGGAAAATCATGAAGCGGACTCTGCCTTTATATTCCAACAAGATAGGTTGTTCAGGCACAGCGTGAAGTGAACCCGCCCGAACAGATGGAATGTGGGCTCTCCGAGTCTGCCTCCTCATCACAAGATAGCATGCCGAAAGGAGTTTCATGAATTGTCACCTGGAGACGGCCTTTCTCCGAGAGCGAACATGAGATGTGCTTTGTCCCCTTCAGACACTTCACGTTGAATGAAATAGACACTAAATTTGACTAATAAGTTGGCCGTCCTGAGTTTCACGGTGAAGGCTGTGAATAAAAAACATTGGAGAATGTGCAAGCAAGAACAGTCCATCCTGAATTCTTCAGGACACCCACTGCCAAACACGCGTCTCGGAATCAAAACTAGGAACATGATGGTTCCTGAATGTCTCCTCTCTCCCCCTCTATTCTGATATACGAGAACATATTATCCTTCCCTATCGTGTATGATACCGCTGAGACAGAAAGACTCTACAAGAAGAAAGGAAATTTAGAGAATCAGGATGAAGTATCACGTGGGGAACATGCTATCTCGGGCCTTCTGCTCACATTGCCGGGAGGAACCTGAAACGACGACGTGAAGCATTCTTCTCCCTCAGCAGACAACTCCCTCCTTCATTTGTTACATATTTCGTGCGCATAATCTCTACTAGTTTACTCACGAGTGTCAGTATACTGACTTCCGGTGGCGAGTAAAGGTCACGTCACGAATTCACGCATTCAACTAATTTAGAGGAAGCTGCAAGAATGTCTACTGGCAGCATTGTCAACGGCAATGGCTCTTACTCTAGTTCCAATGGGGAAGGAACAGAACACACATTACGTCAGTCTTTCCCTTTTTCTGTCCTCCTGTCGTTCAAGTTGTGCTCTGGGCAGAAATCATCGACGAGTCTCAACAATTCAGGTCCTCCCTTCCTTCCGTATCATTCTTTCCATCTGAACCTTCTCCGTGATGGAACAGCACATCCGTCCCAGACTCTATTAAGCGCTGGGGACTCTATGACGCCGGTTTCGGCTACGACGTCGTTGCTGTGTTTGGGAGTCAGAGCACGGGGAAGAGTACGTTGTTGAATAGGCTGTTTGGGAGCAAGTTTGCGGTCATGAGCGAGACGGAGAGGAGGCAGACTACTAAAGGTGCGTTTTTATGGCATTTGTATTTGGGATGTTGGCGCCGCCAAATTGGAGTGGAAGGACGAGAAATATTGACGGTTGTGCAGGTATTTGGATGACCCGTGCGAAGGGGATGAACGTCCTTGTCATGGACGTAGAAGGAACAGATGGAAGAGAGCGCGGCGAAGACCAAGTCTGTAGCCTTCTATCAATATCCATTCCTTTCAGCCTAACAAGAAGAGCAGGATTTCGAGCGCAAATCCGCCCTTTTCTCACTCGCCACCTCCGAAGTCCTCATCGTCAACCTTTGGGAACATCAAGTTGGCTTATACCAAGGAGCGAATATGGGACTTTTGAAGACTGTCTTCGAGGTCAATTTGGGGCTCTTTCAAGCTAGTTCGAAGGGATCTTCGTACGCCTCTCCTCCCTCTCCACATTCGATGGTTCCCGTTTGTTCAATGGAAAAATGGATAGGCAAGGGCGTACTTTACTCCTCTTCGTCATCCGGGACCACGTCGGCTCCACCCCTCTCGCAAACCTGCAGAACACGCTCACGTCGGACATGGCCAAGATTTGGGAAGGGCTCTCCAAACCTTCGGGATTGGAAAGTGCCAGGTTAGAGGATTACTTCGACCTCGCTTTTTTCCCCCTTCCACATAAAATCCTCCAGCCGGAGGAATTCGAGAAACAAGTCTTAGTCCTTAGGAAGAGGTTTGAGGATTCGAAAGACCCGGATTTCGTTTTTAAGCCGGTTTATCATAAACGCATTCCGGCTGACGGAGTCGGAGCATACATGAATGGGATCTGGGTTCGTGTCCTACTATGCTTTCATTTTTTGAATTGACGTGATGGGGATGATAGGACCAAGTCGTCTCCAATAAAGATCTAGACCTCCCCACTCAACAAGAACTCCTCGCCCAATTCCGATGCGATGAAATTGCTGCTGGTGTGTTCGAAGTCTTCGAGGGAGCCGTCAAATCCTTCCGTCGCCCCGTGGAACAAGGCGTGGTGGTTCCAGAGCTAGGAGAGGGTATGGGAAGTGCCAGGAAGACGGCACTGGATAAATTTGACACCGCCGCATCTAGATATCACCAAGGGGTGTATCACAGGAAGCGTGCAGATCTATTGAGCAAGATCAACGCTTCGCTCTCGCCCCTGTTCTTGGGTCAGGTCAAGAATTCGCATAAGGCTATAGTCCTCTCTTTCAAGACGAGAATCCTTGAACGCCTCAGAGGAGAGGGGTACGATTTCGGAGCGGTTGTGAGAGAGGAGAGGGAGAGGGCGGAAAGTACGTTTGATGAGGAAGGTGGGAAGGTGCTTTTGACAGAGACGGAGTGGAGTTTGGAGGAGAGCAAGAGTCAACTCTTGGACGAGTTGGAGACGATCGCGGCGGAGTGTAGGGTGGAAGAGACGAAGAAGATGGTCGCGCTCATCGACAGGAACCTTAAGAAGGACTATGGGGAAAAGGTCGAACTGGCTTTGAACAACCCGGAGAAGGAGATGTGGGATAAGGTCGTTGGAGCTTTCGTTGGTGCTTTGGAGAAGGCGGAAAATACATATTTGAGGAAAGCGAAGGGTTTGTCTGCCTCTCTCTACTCTAATTTTCCTCTTCCGAATTGTCAATGAGCCTTGCTGAGGAGTTACGTTGGGGATGGGACGACAGGATTCAACTCAACGGACGAGGAGAATGAAAGTGCCCTGAAAAACTTGAGGAAGAAAGCGTGGCTGAGTCTGACAGCAAAGATTGACGAACAGACGGCTGATACCGTCATGCTTGTTAAATTGAAGATGGCTTTTGAAGAGAGGTTCAGATACGATGATGACGGTGTACCAAGGATTTGGAGACCAGAAGATGACATTGATGGACTCTTTAGGAAGGCGAGGGAAGCAGTAAGTCACCTTTGCCTCCGGACGTCGTGCATTTGCACGTGAAATGCTAATGGAAGCTGACTACGTTGTTTGACCTAGACCCTCTCGTTAATACCTCTTTACTCGAAAATTTCACCCACCAATCCCGAACTCTCCTCGTTCTCCCTTCCGTCCGAAGCATCCGAAGAGACTGACCTTACGGAACCCGAATTCGACTTCCCGTCCACATTGATCATCTTCACCGAATCTAAACAAGCCGATCTTGCATCGCGCTTCCGTCGCGAAGCGGACGCTTACTACGTCGAGGCGAAACGAAGTATGGTCTCGAGCATAAGTCAGATTCCTTATTGGATGTATGGCGTCGTTGCTCTGTTGGGATGGAACGAATTCATCGCCGTCATTCGCTCTCCAGTCTACTTTACTATGCTACTAGTTCTCGGAGCGGCCGCATATGTTACTGTCGCGTTGGGCATGGTTCGTTCTTACCCCCCTTTTATTCCTTAATTCAGTGATACTGACGCGGGTGGGATCTGGCTTAGGCTGGTCCGGTCCTCGCTCTGGGACGTGGAATCTCGAGGGAGGTGTTCAGAGTTGGGAATGAGCAGTTGCGCAATTATTATGCTGGGGAATCTGCACCTAGTGCACGGGTTCACGTACGCCTTTCCTTCTGCCTTCTAACTTCTACTTTTCCATTTCACCTTGAATCCATGAAGATGCTGATGAGTCATGTCATGGAATAGCCACCATCAAGGCGAACAGAGCAGGAGGATATTCCGATGCGGGACCTGAAGGAGAAGAAAGATGCCTAAGTGAAAGGCAGATGGAGTTGCATTGTAGGATGTAGAGCAGTGGATCTGTTGATCTGGTTCTTTTACAGTAATTATTCTTTTCATTTCGTGCCCTTACAGTATTTGTTTCGTAGCATTGTTTCACAAGCCACTGTTGCATCGCTTCGTCGCTCAACATGCAATCGTGATATCCTCCCTCCAAATGATGTCAGGCCCAATAACTTGCAGCCTTGTCGTTATGAACTTTTGCTGTGGGAGCTCACAATGACAGTTGATGAAAGGCTGTCGAGTAGTAACTTACTGGACAAATAAAAGCCAGTCATCCAAAGGATACATGTTCCCTTCGGCAATCATGAAGCTCGTAGACTTGGAGTATCGTCATGTATGTGAGATAACATTGTATTGATATCATTGATACCGAAGCCATAGAAATCTCTGAAACCACTGAACCGGCTCTTCTCGTTCATTTCTTCCTTTGCAATTCATATCCTCCTTCCTGAAAAGTGAAACGGAAGTCGTGTGCCACAACCAAAAAATCATTATTCATCGGCTCTTTCCCTGCCCCTGCTTCAATCGTTGCTTGCAAATCAGAAAACTGATCTTGAATAGCCGAGAAGCTCGCACTCTGGGCCGTTTCATCATTGTAAAATGTTCGTATAGTCATATCAAGGACAGATTTACTCGCAAGTCCTGCTGCGCGTCGTCGCCGCAAATATGCAGAAACTTGGAATATCGAGATGTAGCAGTGATGGATCGCTAGCTCAGTGATAAGGGGGCAGTGAAAGGATTGGAGAAATTCAGGTGTGATGATGCCTGACCGTTCGTGCAGGCCGTCGAGATGCAACGTGCGAAGGGGACAGAGGTTGAAAAATGTGTCTAGCGGAAGTTTGAAGACGATGTAACGCGATCGTCGCCGAGGGCGCAAGGAGAACTTAAAGGAATGTAGCCACCACCCATGAAATAGTACTACCTGCAGGATGTCTTGATATTGCAGCCCTTCCAGCCAATTGGAGGACAATTCAAAGATAGTCCATGGCTGTCGCTTGGCGGGAAATTTTACACGATGGCCATGGGGTCTCCCGATATTAAAGGAATCTTTGATGAAGCCACTCGAACATACTATCATGCTCGACATGCAATGGATTATCTGATGGATGACCTCCCTCGATATAAATGACTCCTCGATTGTCAGGCGGAGGATTTTTCTTTGGGGTACAGGTTGAAGGCAGAACTGCCGTACCGGGACGAGATCCCAATACAAGAGACCCAGACCCATCAAACTCGTCAGTGGCTGTTCCAAGAGGAGGCAAAGGTCCTCCGTGTTCCATTTGTTTGGTGCAGGCTCTTCTTCGTCCCAAGATACGATCACAAGAGCTTTAAGATGCTTCAGAGCCCCCAACTGCAAAAAGAATCTGTTTCTAGATAAATCGCTCGAAGGTTTTGGAAGTTGAAGAAAAACTTGTTGCAAGTCAACTGCTTCATGGAGGATAGAATCCACAGTGCTCCAAGTGCCATGTTGAAAATCCTGTGTTTTGGAGTCATCCCTATTCAAGCTGAAGCGCCTGATCCAAGGCACAATACGTTCCCGAAAGGTCTCATACATGGGAATAATGGGAAAGTTTCCTACCATCTTCCCTGTATACTGACAAATTTTGTGAACGCCAACTTCATCGAACCGTTTGCAGACTAACCGAAAACGCTGTATTATTTCCAAATTGACGGCTTCCTCCAATAATTTTGTCAAACAACAGTCAACAAGCTCGCTTGGCAACTGTGAAAACGGATCGAGCCGCCACGGTTGAACGAACTCAAACTGAAGATTGAAGCGTGTCATAGAGAATTCGCTGAGGTGCATCAAGCTTTGAGATATGAATTCGACGAAGGTGCCACCCAAATCGATGTTGTTTGAAAATGACAATTCCTCCAAATCCGATTGAGAGTCCTGACTAAATTCTATCTCTCTCATGCCAATATACATCCGCACTTTCCTTTTCGAGCAGAAAGACACGATGATTTCCAAGACGAAAGTTTCTTTGTCCGAGATATCGAAAACTGATTTGGGTTGTTGATCTATTACCACAGCCTCCTTTTTGGAAATGTAGACCCTTTTGCCTTCAGCGAACATCTGGTTTTGGACTGCGGTGCTGGCCACTGCATGAGCTGTAAAACCAAACGGTTCTCCTTCCTTGCGATGCATGACGAGGGAGAGTAGCATGGCAATGCTGAATCTAGCCAAAAGTCAGCGAATCAAGATGAAACAAGTATGACAATGGGATCCCCCGCGGCCGTTCTTAGCACCAGCCCTGCCAGCGGAGAACAGGAAGGAGCAAAGCTACGGTCCAAACCTCAAAGCTGAGACACTCACACTTGCTCGTTTCACTCAGCCAAGAATGAGACTCTGAGCAGTTCTCGAGGAGGTCGAGGAGGTGTAGCGCGAAGCCAGAGGCTGTGCTGCTCCCCTTGTCCCCTTGTCATCTGTTTGAGTTTGGCAATTTGAAATGCGGCATCTTTGCCGAAAAAGGAGGTCGACGAAGACTATTATAGTTCAGCTGGTCGCACAACGGGGAAGAAAGAAAGAGGGGATGAATCTCTCAGGGACACTCAATTTTTTCCGTGTGTTTCTCAAACCAAATCTCGTCGT
>MU271806.1:1843-22991 GCA_021432655.1 Atractiella rhizophila
CTCACGAAGATTATCCAACGCGTTCTCACTCCTCACCCTGACTCTCCCTCCGATGATCCTCTCGACCCTTACGCGGGCGGAGCAAGTAGTCGTCTGCGACAGCCCATTCATCTCCATATCACCATCGCTGAATCGCGTCCACTAAATGAAGGTGTTACACTCGCTCAACGACTTTACACGGTCATCGAGAAAGCAATTGAATATGTAAGGATCACCACCTCTTCCGTGTGGGAGAAACTCTGACATTTCTGTTGCAGAACAACAAGCACGCAGAAAGGCACAGGAAACGTCGAGAAGAGTCTCTCGGCTTCTCACCGCGCTCGATACATGCTTCATCGATGCACGACTTCAATCCAGCTTCTCCTGCTCTTTCTCTGCATCAGAAGATTCGCAACATTCTCAACTCTCCCGACGGGTCAATAGGTCCAGGGGCTCGCATACGAAACTCCATGTACAATTTCCCACCTGCCCTTGCTGACCTTCTCGCGAGTGAAGCGAAGCCCAGCAAGCCTCAGCCGAAAGTTACTCTGGAGATTGTGACCGACGCCGGTATGCCTGGCGTTGTGACGGAGAGTGCATTGAAAGGGCAAAAACCAGTACGTCACTCACGTCCTGCGAAACGCTCGGCTGAAGGAATACAGATACTCCTACTTGGAGCGGATAAAATTCTTCCTTCTGGGGATGTCGTGAACAAAACGGGCTCGTTGACCGTTGCATCGTTTGCAAAAAGCGCTGACGCCCGAGTTTTGGTCATCGCTAGAGGCGACAAAGTGCAATCCGCCAACGATGGAGAAACCTTTGACCCTGAATCCAACTCTGGCTCCGAGCTTTGCGCCGCATGGTTTGCGAGCGCTGGCAATACTGCAGCTAGTGACAAGATGAAGATGTTCGTTACGAAAGCAATGGAAGGAGAGGTTTTAAAGATCAGTAATAGCTACTTTGAGAAGATCCCGGTACATCCTTTCCCGTTCCTCATCCTCATCACTAGCTCACCTAATTGTATTGTAGTCCGACTTCGTTTCTTCCTATGTGACGGAGCTAGGCCCTTTGGACATCGATCAAATCAAGAAGTTGGGGGATGATCGCGCAGCGCTGGAGGACAAGGTTTGGGGGAAGGATTGAGACTTCCGTTCAAGAGAGCGAAGCATGCTCTAAGTACACGTTGGCCGTCATAGCAATAGTTTCAAGCAGTGCTCAGTTTACGCATCCGTTCATCAAAAGCATTTTTCACGTTTTCCCGATTTCTCGACTTGAAATTGAACTAGTAGTCGGATAGGATACCATGGCATCATATCCCCTGTTGTATTCACTTTTTGACATTCTGAAGTCTGTGATCTTGCTCATTGACACTGTAACCATCGAATGATCTTTTCATCCCCATCTCTACTGTTCCCGCTATGTCTAAAGTCCATTCAGGTCTGGCACAACAGCAGCAACAATTGTCAACAAGTATGATCTTTCATGAGAAGTAGCCCGTCACTGTTATCGTAAGTTAGTAGCATTCTTCATAAACCCAACATCCCAAAACCATGCGAAACCTGAATGCCACAAAACCGCCAAACTCTTGCGAAACGAACAAATCGAACAAAGTGCCATCTAAGAATGCGTTACTCAATGATTGCGAGAACACAAGGGACGCACGTCTAATAAAAATCGGATCCTCTATCAGCTCATTACGAAATCCCCCCAGAAGCCTCTCGCAAGAGTCTGATCGGGCTGTACAATGCGATACATCCCCGTCTTGATTCTGAAGTCATTCACAATTCAACACCATAGCGTCAAGACTTCGAGAGGGTGAACAAACGTTTGCCTCTCAGCCCCCATATATCCCGGTGCATGGTACTGAAGCACGATAGTCCCCGTGTCTTTCGCTCGCGCGGTGTACACGAAGTTCCCATCTCTTCCATAGGTCACTGTGATCTCGTGACGGATTGCGTTGTCTGTGAATCTGTTCCATCCTCGTCAGTCTTACTTCAAAGCAAGTAGAGGAAAGGAATGAGAGGACGCACACTGACGCGTTGACTCTTGGACACATCCCGCTGCAAGAACGGTAGTTGTCGACGATTTCGATGACGCCTTCGTAATAGTCGAGGGTAATGATTGGCCCATCGTCTCCGTGGGAGAAGAGCTGTTCGGTGATCACTCACGTTAGAAAAAAGCGGAAAAGAAGTGGAGGGCACACTTGGAAAAGATGGAAGAAATGATCCGAAGACCCTGTCTCAGAGGAAATCCACGTCGTCCATTCATAGTTCCTTGTGTCTCCATCATCTGCGTCTGTCGTTGGGAGACTTAGCATTCCCCAACGGCTAAAAGAGGTACTCACAAGGGAACAAGAACTCAGTCCTCTGCCGTGGCGTGTTCTCCGGGCTCCCAGGGTCCAACATGAGTTCCTCATTCTGAGCAAGATAAAGTCCATAGCATCTCTCAATATGGCTGGAGGCCTCTTCGTTATTGCATCCATCTGTGAGAATACCTGACGCCTGGTATCCGATCTCAACTGATGGAAAGGGAGAGTTCGAGAACGGATGGAAGCAGGGTGTAGTGGTCGCCGCCAAGGAGGGGAAGGGAGGTAGTCCTCTCGAAGAGGACAAGGAAGAGGAAGAGAGGGAGGGGGATCATCACGTCGTCAAGTCTTGCAAGTGCGGGATACACAAGCTGGAGAAATGAAAGGAAAAGAAGGCGCAAAGGCGTAGGGCCAACTGACTGTGTTTATATCCTCCATCATGGTAGCGGCTGCTGCGCCTGGTTTGTTGTTAGTCTGTCATGGTGAGAGAAGTGGTATCCATGAAGCAATGAAATCGCAAACAAACAAAACCCCAATCGCGTTTCGGGAGATCAACGCTGCCGTTGTTGCTACATAGGCAGCGGTTGTTCGAATTCGGGAAGCGAGTTTCTTACGGCCTGCAGCCGCTCACACGAGTTGCTTGCCTTCCTGGTCACGTGCGTACTGTAAGTCCTCCGCTTCCAACCATCATCTCTTTGTGAACAATAGTGCCACCAGCTCTCAAAGAGGGCCTGACCTTGCCCACAGCTGTCGCCTGAATCTGTTACATCCTTGGGGTCAGTGCAGCTGCACTTTGTTGCTGACGGACAGCTGACTACCAGTGTTCGTCCGTATGTCCTTCCGTTCGCGGATTGTGCTAATACGTCTTCAGGAGGCAAATTGCGCTTTTTGGGCACTGCTTCTTGCCCAGTCGGGTGGTCTTTGATAACACCTGCGACATAGGAAGAAAACGCTCCCTTTTACATTCTTTCGAATTCACTCGCAAGTTGCGGACCAATTATAGTTACATCTTCACTTTGTAATCGACGAACATGCTCCCTTTCTTTCATATCTTCTCCCTCCTACTCCCTGCCACCGCCATCCCACTTTCCGGCGCTGCAGACCTCGACCTGGGCATGGGAGACGACAAATGGTCGCTCCTTCCCTCTCCCGACGACTTCAATCCCCTCCAGCTCGCGCCGGGGGAGGGAATGAAGTTTGGCAACCTCACCTTCCCTACCGTGACAGTGGGATACCAAGCCTCTGGAGTACTCCAACTCAGGTGCGGAGAGGAACGCGCAGAGAGAAGCATACCTTATTGTTACTCACTGTATTTAGCTGATAATAGCGCTCTCATGTTGGAGGGAGATACCGATCGCAGCGCCAGGCAGAGAAGCGAGTTTCTGTTCCCTTGTATGTTGTCTTTCCCTCCCAGATGCGAATCTTGAATACTTCATTTACTATTGACTGAACGGGCAGATCAAGCTGACGGAGACACTCGACATTACGAATATACTATGTGGCTCTCCAGCGAGACAGGGAGCTCCGAGAACTTTTTCCACCTCTTCCAACTGTGCGTCCCCATCTTTCTGGGTTTGCGTCATGGCCAACTCATCTAAACCAATGTTGAAGGTTTTCGCATGGCGATTCTGGACCTGTTATTACCCTGGACTATTACTTGGGAACCATAGTGATCCGCGACCATAAGCGTGAGTGTGCAGAATTCTGTCCTTTCGTCCCAGCTCAAGCGTATGTCTCCTTCCTCCATCCACTAAGTGTCGATCCTTACTTTCTTGGGGGTCGGATGCAATAGCATGATGGACAAGTCAATCCGGCATATATTCACTATCACCTATGGACCGCTCGGACGCTTCTCTTACGTAGCACAGGAGGTAGAAACAGGAGAGCAGATCATGGCTTATGAAGCGGCAGGGTGGATGGGGACTGATCGACAGACGTATGTTTTCGCCACAACATTGCACGGTTATGTTGCTTGCAACTACGGGGTAATGGCTGACGACTGATTGCTGGACGGTTTGTAGACTTAAATGTGGCTTATACCGTCTCGCACGTGCGGATCAAACACTTGCAAGAGCGTTCTTTGGAGCCTTCGTCATGGACCCCCCCGATCCAAATAAACCCCAGTGACGCTCTCTTTTCAAGGTCGGAACTAATAGCAGGGGGTCGCTTCGAAGAGACATACTTGATGAGAAGAGAATTGGGAGACTTTAGCTGCATTACCATAATTTTTGGCATTCTTATTCAAGTTGTTCGCATGCATTGTCTTTCAATCCATTAGTCCTTCAGTTTGGGGTGTTGCTGCACTAAGTTCAACAAGTAGAGATAGGTTAATCATGATTATTTAGCTGGCACGTTTCTTTGAGTGTTAAAGCGACGGTGACTCAAACCCATTCGACTCTCAGAGTCTAGCGACTTAAGCGTGGTAACCTTGCCCAGACCAAAAATGCGCCGTGCCTACCAAATTGGCTCCTCTTGCTCCTGTCCTCGCTCCCAGTCTCAGATTTACTCTGTCCCGGATGCCGATATCTCGAGCTATCCAAGTGAAGATAACCATTAATCGTAACGCGTAATGCACTCACTCTCTCCTTCGCCCCTTCGCCGTTGGCGGCTTCAAGTAGCGAGCCGACCAGTGCCGTCCCCTCACCAAAGCATGCCACATCGGCGGTTGAGCTAAAATCGGATGGACTCCACTCTAGCTCAGGCGAAGAGGTGGGAGATCGATTGATGCGCACGGCAGCGACCATCGTCTTTATATTCCGCACCCTCTACCTTCGTCCCATCTATCTACTACCTACCAACATCATTGAACGGTGACAATTCGGCATGACAACTTCCTTGAAGGAGCCTCTCAAGTACTCGGGTTCTCTCGATCACCTGGAGTTTTTGAGGTTACTCCCGTCATTGGTTAGCCCTATTGTCGCATCGGAATTGATTAACATTGATTTTTTGCCCGGCTTGGCAGGGAGAGAGTATCCAAAGACCCAGATCAAAGATATCCTCAACGCCCCTAATGCGGAACAGATGATCCGAGACCTCGCAATCATCAGTATGTTTCTCTCCCAAAGCGTTCGCAGGTGCTGACACTCCCGTCAACAGTCAGTCAGCGAGGAGTTGTTTTTTTCCGTACCCAGGAATTAGACATTGCCTCGCAGGTATGCGCTTCCTCAAGTGCTTCAGCAAACCCATCTTCATGTTTCTTCAGAAAAGGTTCACCAATCTTCTCGGGAAGCTGGGAGGGCGACCTGCCGATCACGACCTTCACAAGCACCCTCTATTCTACTCACCCCTGAACTCTGCCGTGCGTATCTTGTGTTCAGAGGCAACTCCAACTAAGCTTGGTGTAGATGGACGAAAAGGGCGGAACGGACCCGGAAATCTACGTTATCTCGAGTGAGACGCAGGCTAAGCTGTACCCGAAAGAAGACATGAAACGGACGTATAACGATGCTGCTGAACAAGTGTGTCTTCCTCTTCTCGTTGAATTACATTCTGACACAAACACAGTGGCACTCCGATTGCCTTTTCGAAACGTGCCCGGCGGAGTCCGTTTTCTGATTCTTGATTTTTTTCATACTCAATGCGGTTTTAGCTACTCCTGCCTCAAGCTTCATGAAACCCCTAAGACTGGAGGAGATACAATGTGGGCGTCTGCTTACGAAGTGTGCGTCCGCTCCCAAATCGCTAGAACCTTTAGATTTAGTATGCTTGCTTGAAGGTACGATCGCATGTCCCCCCCATGGCAAAAGTTCATGGAGAGTCTGGAATGTGTGTGCGCGCAGCCTATCTTCAAGAAGACTGGTGCGTCGCTCTTCTTTTTCTCACACTGCAAACCCAAAAGGTTTATACAAAGCGGAACGGTCTAACTGCCCCATTATGGAGCCTCGCGGATCTCCACTCAACGTAGGAGACACTTTCGCACCGGTCCATCCCATGGTGCGATCGAATCCTGTATGCGTTTCCTAACTTTCAGCTTGTTTTTTTCAATCAGAAGAATAGGTAACTGGATGGAAAGCGATCGTTGGTTTTGGGCTCCATTTTACCGAAATCAAGGACGTTTCGCCGTATGAGAATCAGATGATCAAAGACTACGTCATGAGACTGGTGACGCGGAACCACGACCTCCAAGTTCGCCTTTGCTGATTCAGGAATCGAAGCTGATAAAAGAGCAACAGGCAAGGATCAAGTGGACACCGAACGATGTCGCCATCTGGGACAACCGAAGCGTTTTTCAGTACGCCTCGTCCCTGCCTTCTCTCCCAAAATCTGAAAGATGCTGTTTCCAGTTCTGCAACCCCCGACCTCATGCTGGCCGGAGGAAGGAGAACAGGCAATAGGGCCAGCTCAGTTGGCGAGAAACCGTATCTGGACCAGAATGTGGGTCTCATTCTCATTGTCGTGTCTTGGGTCCCGTCAACTGACGCGTAATCAGGCTAAATCAAGGAGGGAAGCTTTGAGGGAAGGGGCAGAAAAGAAATAAAGTGTCACAGCAATCACCTGTTGACGTCGAGGACACGGTGAACATGGATTATAAGCATTCGAGGGACTAGATGTAAGAATTTGAAAGCTTGGTAAATGACAAATGCTAAATACATCCCTCACACTCGCGACTTTGACATCTTCCAATGAGTACTCATAGGAAGCACAGTCCTTGCCTGTAACTCCAATGGCGATAACTCCTGAGCGCTTAAACTGACCAATTGGTCAAATAAGACATGTAAGTGGGAAAGAAAATGGGAACCCAATAGAATGATCTTTATCATGCTGAGGATCCATATCACTTTATGCAACAGGATGATTATGCATTATGCATCCTGCGTCAACTAGGCAAAGGGACTTTACCGTTCACGAGTAGCTTCGTTTCAACACCTCATCACCACTAAGCAATTGCAACCCAGGGATCCATCCCTCATAATCCGCTAACTTGCGCGTCTTCTAAATGAAAGGGAGAAACAACTACACATTGTCGCCCTCAAAAAGGTCTCCAAGCGCTCCAATGATGTCTTCGGTATGGGACCAATGGGAGCCAGACGTCCATTTGCGTTGAAGGACGAAGTGAGGAAGCAAAACCTTGAAGTCGGGCACACTTGCGCTCACCATCATTTTGAAAGTATCTCCAGGCCCTCTTGTCTTTCACCTTTCAAAATCTCCTTCGGTGGCATTCCCGTCAGTGCAATCATCTCCGCAACGGTTTGAGCGTTCGAAAAGTTCCCTTCCCTGTCCTTGGCGCCAAACAAAGTGACGGTCATAAACAGCTATGCAAAATAGCCAGCCAAAGCTCCAGATGTCGGGTAACTCCAAGGCAAACAACTCCAAGGTCTCGAAAGAGATTAGGCATGATGTCGTCCTTCCATGGCCCGAGATCGCCAAATCGTGTGTGGCCGAAGTCGCATAATATGTGGAAATGGATTGTGTGGGGAGGTGCGATAAAGGGGTAGATTATGCAATCCACGAGAATCCTGCGAGGGATAGGAGATCGGACCTCTCGTTCTTCAGTCTTCGTCAACACGGAAAGATCCTTCATCGTGAAGAGTATGCTCTTCGGTTCCCACATCTGGATCTGAATTAGCTTTGATACGAGTCGAGGGAGATCTAGACCTGTATGTATAAGTTGACCTTAGAAATGCAAGAAATCAAGTCCTATCAGAGATTAGGGTTAGCGTCCTAAGATCAGCATGGGTAGTTTACTTTCTTTTTCAATGCTTCTTCTTACCGCAGGACCTGCACAATCAATACTTTCGACGTAGTTCCAAAACCTAGTTTGGAAACGATTTGATTTAAGACTCGGTGAATCTGTGCTGGATAGTATTGAGCAGGATAATAGGATGGTAGCGTTTCCTCATCAAGACGGTGGAGTCTGGAATCACTTGGAGGTCAGATATGGAAACACTCGGGGAGGTATCATTACCTGGTCCGCGTCGAGGAGTCGCATCAAGGGGAAACCTGGGGAGAATTGTCGCACGGCAATCACTAGAACTTGCTAACGCTAAAAAAGGTGGACACGAGATACATGGAATAGAGCAAGCCCCAAGTGGTGCTGCTAGCATGACACAGGACGTTACTTCGAAGCGCACACAAGTTCTCGCAAGAAGCGATTCTCTTTATACATGAGCTGTTCTCCAATACCTCTTCGATCGTGGTGGCGTGGTCTCAGGCTTCATCGATGCTTCATCTGTAACGGTGACAGTATTCAAACTTGCAGCATTGCGCTCAGCAGTGCCAAAGTAACGCTCGAGTCTACGTATCTAATCCTGATTCTAATCATAGCCCAGCTTAGCCGACATGATGAAAATTGGTGACGCTGGAAGATAATCTGACGTCACCTCTTTCGCGAATATATAAAGGTTGAGCAAAGGTAGGTAACAAGCCAATAACAACCAAGCAAATAAGCATAAAGCAACATGTCTTCCAACGCAACCACCAACACTAGCTCTACATCGCCTGCTTATGCGACGAACGCTCCTGCTCATGGGAGGAACGCAGGAAATACTTTTGGAGAGAAAGTTCGGTGCGTCCCGTTCTCATGGGTACAGGACTGGCATGACTGAGGGAATACGATGCAGAGACGGGTTTAACGTCGCTGGTGGAACAGGAGACGCGATTCGTGGCACCTTCAACTCGTACGTGTGCTCACCGTCCCCTTCCTGTGCTGAACAATGGAGAAAAGGGCGATGGACTCGCTTGGAGATGCCATCACTGGACGTGATGGTCACGCGAAGCATCAAGTCTCTGAAACTCACAATGAAGGCATTGCCAACCGCGGTCGGTTGCTTTGCTCCTTCTCACTTCCAATCTGCTCACCCCGCGGAATAGGGATGAATGACGTCCGCCAAGGCATGGATCACCTTCGAGGACGACCAGAAACGACGGCTGAACACCAGACGGGGGGAAGTCTGCCTCCTAACAACGTCAACTTGCAGCCTCAGTATAATAATCCCACGACGGCAGCTGCTGACGCGAGTGGAGAGACGGCTGGAGCAGGGGAGTCGAAGCGAGGATTCGTGTGAGCGTCGTGTTGAAGGGCGCGATGTAATTATTGTACTTTGTCGATAAAGCAGAAATGTGAATACTGTACTGCATCACATCACTCACAGGCAGCAGCAGGTTGCTGGATGAATGCCAAAATACGGCTCCCGAAAGTACGCACGGGAACTCCGCGGCGCTGTGTCTCTCACCGCCTACATTCACGCTCGCCTTCTCTCCTCCAGCGACCAGCTCCTCCAACGTCTCCCACCGCACCACTCCTTCTCTTCCCTCGTCCAACATGCCGCTCAACTACACACACTCCTCCGGTGGAGGCTCTTCAAATGCGCCGAGCTATGAAATGGAGGGCAGGAATAGCATGGGTGGAGGGAGCATGGACGACTATTTCGGCGAGGTATGTTCTGCCCTTTCAGTCTACAAGTTTCGGAGGGTCTGGGAAACCATTTCTGCATTCGTTCCGGTTGCAGAAGAAGGACTGAGGGCGAAAGAGTGACATGTTGTCCCACTTCACTTCACCTGCTTAGACGTTGCACCGCAAGAAGTTGCCACAGCTCTTTCTCATTCACTCAAGTAATTGTGTCCAAGCGGGAGACCTGTTGAAGTACTCGAAACAAGCACATCGCTATGCAGAATGAGGTTACTCTGGTATAAGTAGAGAAAACGGTGTTCACTGCTCTCCGTTGAATATCACGATGGTATTTTCTAGCCGTAGCTGCCTCTTCCTGCACATGTCTCATGACATCTTTAACTACGTGTTCTCTCTTTACTCAGGTCAACTATTCGGTGCTCCTCTGACTGTTTGCCGTTATACAGATTAGTGCCATCCAAGATGCCATCCGCACGTTCAACGATCAAGTTCAAAACATTTCCGACCTACACAACCGTCAGCTCACTGCATTGGACGCTGACCCGAACAGCACCGCCTCCACTGTATCCTCTGACCTTGCCACTGCGAGTTCCTCCATATCGACGCTGTCGAACTCGATCAAGCAACGCATCAAAACCCTTGAGCGACAAACCGTCCGTTTGCCAGCCACGAACCCGGACAAGAGCGTGCGCCAGAACCAGGAGGGAGCGTTGAAAAAGAGGTTCATGGAGACCATCGAGTCGTACCAAGGAGTGGAAAAGGCGTATCGAGATAGGCTTAGGATGCGACTCGAGAGGCAGTATAGGATCGTGAAACCTGATGCGACCGAGGATGAGGTGCGGAATGCGGTTGATGGTGACGCGGGCGAGGGAGGGGTCTTCGCTCAAGCTGTGCGCCGTCGTTTTTACCTACTCAACCCTGTGGTTTAACTAATTGAGTCTTATAGTTGCTTGGATCGAGAACTACGGATGCTCGACGCGCCTTGTCTGCGGCCCAAGACCGACAAAAGGACATCAAGAAGATTGAGCAGACGCTCGTGGAGCTCGCTCAACTTTTTAACGAAGTAAGTCACTGTCTCTGTCTCTCTTCCGCAGACGCAGCTGAGGACGGATTTAGATGTCTATCATGGTTGAGCAAGACGATGAAAAGATTGTGAGCATTGATGAACGACAGGCGCTTGTTGGTGAGGAGCTTGGAATGACGTAGGTTTCTCCTTCCTCTGTCCATGGGTTCAGACGCTTATCTGTCTGTTGGCTTAGCATCAAGGAGCTAAAACAGGCGAATGTCTCGGCCAGAAATTACCGCAGGGGTCGATGGATTTGTTTCTTCATCTCCGTTGGAGTTCTTGTTGTTGTCGGTATCATTCTTGCCATTGTCTTCGGGAGGAAGTGAAATCTCCATTTCTTCCCTCAAGGACAATGTTTGGTGTAGGCTATTCACGCTCGAGTTATGCATTCTATTCTTTGGTCGGGAATACGGTTGCCTTGAACAAGTTACACTGGCCGCCTATCTGACATCTGACATCTGCCGCCTGCCGCAGCTTGCCATGGGGCCGCTCATGCCGTGTGTTTGTCGATACATAGGCACTTCCAATCGTTCGGTGGCAGAGCGCTGTCACACGCAAGACCTCTTCAACTTGAAATTCCTTCGCTTAGTTCTTCTCGACGTCTCGAAGTCTCTAAGTCGTCAGAGCCTTGCAGAGAGATCCGGTCTGGCGCCCGCATCACCACGATTGCCAGCAGAAAAGAACATCAGCTAGGCAAAAGGGAAAAGGTTAGCTGACTAATCCTCACTCGCCGTTTATCGATCCTGGCCTACCGTATTGACGTCGTAACCCTGAGTTGCTAAACCAGCTTCGTCCTCTTGAAAAGGTCTGCTGACTAGTATTCTGCTGGGCCGATGGTGTAACCCGAACATCGAGCAGACCTGACCTGAGGGTGCTTTTCGAACCACGGCATTCTAAGGTATTCGAATTCAGCATGTTCGATCGGATCCCCAGTCGCCAATCGGCCATATGGATCGATCAGAAACGATGGACAAGAGTCAGGAGTACTATTATTGCGAGCATCATCGGCATGCTCGTCTGGCGTCGTGCGTTCAGCGCAAACATCGACTTCCGCTAAGCCAGACTAATTTTTGCCAACGCATGCATGAAATGCACACGAAGTGACACAATAATCACGAAAAAGGACGCAGCGCAAAGAGATCCATGACGAGAGAAGAATCAGAAACGAGACGCCTGCGGAATAGACGTTGCGCCTAGACGATGAAATCTACGATAGGTAGACGGTAGACGCAGCTGAGGGCAACGGCCGGGTGAAAAGCTCGTTTATCGAGTAACTGACACCACTCAGCGTATGTAACGAGCTCTGCATGAGTGGTGCGCAACGTGGGACAGTTATTGATCAGATGCTTGCTACGTAGTGTGTAAGCCTAACCCTCATAAAGAGTAAATAGAGCGGGGGCGTATAGATTGTCTACCGGTTTTTTTTCAAAACTGAACTAAGATTTGTATGAGCAATCGCCTATGAGCCGATTCCTTCTTTAATTCGACGTAAACGTGTTGAACAGGAGAAGGATCTTACCAATCCATTGTAATTGACCTCCTAAAAAATCTAGAACACAGATGAGATGGTCGGATAAAAGCATGCAAAACACCTGAACGCACTATTTCGATCGACCTCTTTCGTCGCGGAAGGCAAACACTCCTTTCCTCTAAAGTCGACCTCTACGAATTCGGGACTAGTATCATTCCGGGGCTGAAGGTTACAGGATCTTTCCAATGTTCTTTCCCAAGGTCAGGTTGAATTTGGGGTTCCTCCACTGTCCGGATTTCAATTCTTCGTCTTCAAAATAAAGGACGATGCTTTTCTCCTGTGGTTTAATCTGAAGGGTTTATGAGCGGCTAGGTCATATCCAGTTGAGGATGATGCATATCGTTGTTTAGGGGTTAGGAAGCGTGCCGGTACTGACAGTTGACGTGGGTGGAGGTGTCGGATGGAGAATAAGGTGCGATAGAACCATGGGGTTAGATTGTGAGTTTACAAAAAAAGATGAGAAAGTAACAAACTGTTTCCATCATGTACCGTCGTATGCTCCATTTGCGAATCCGCTGAGCGGCTTTCATGTCCTGTGGGTCGTCAGTGATAGAAACTTGACCTTTCAGCAAAGCATTATTCCTGTGTTAGGACTGGGAGCGGCGTCGACAGTATGTAGAATATAAATTAGATGGCTTTGCGAGGGAGACACTGATATACAACAGACATACCGGCAATCGCAGCTTGTAAGGAAGGTTGATCCATCACGAATTGTTGATGAGGGGACATGAGGGGATATGATATAAAGCAAGCCCATGATCTGCTGCCGCAATACCTTCGAGTAAGGTTTCTATCATATGTTCCAGAGAGGTGAAAGACTCACCCACATCAGAGCCATTCACTTTAGAAATAGCATAGGTTGAGTTGAACTCTTGTGGGTGGTTGGCCGTGGTTAGATCAATACTGCTCGCGAAAGGATAATAATTTGAGATGACGAGTGTGGCGGCTGGGTGGAATGTCGGGTTAGCGGATGGCATAAACGCGAAGTCTGGGGCTAGATTCACGGCGACTTCTTGCTGAAAGTGAAGATTTCCCGATGAGTTCAAAGACGCCTCAGGGGAATGAAGTGAAAGGTGGGATCCGTGGACGCTAGCTCTCGGAGGGATACGGGTGGCTGCGAATCGTAGCGGGTGCGGAGTGGTATGTTACTTGTCCTTGAGAGGTTGATTCGAAACTTGGTGAGGAGGAAACCATCCGTGCGAGCGGTACCGTGAATCGGAGACTGTAGCGAACGGAGAATGACGCGCCGAATAGTTATCCATAGCAGCAGGCGCGGAGTGGTATGGCATACGAAACGGAAACGTCCCAGCGAGTTGTCTTTGAGGGTAAAAATGCCCCAGCTAGTTAGAGACTTGGTGCGAAGGAAGAGGGTTATGCATTCCGCATGGATGGTGCTCGAAGGTGGAGATCCCAGCTGGCAGAGTGGAATTCGTTCAAAGGTTGGACGTCGAAGGGGATCTGAAATGAGATGGCAGGCGGAATGGAGCCAGAGCAACGTGTTGTGGAGGGCGAAAATCGCATGATGGATCGAAGGAGGCTGGAGAAAGGAGGCTGGAACAGAGGGTAAGATGAGGACTCTGAGCGCCGTATGCTTGTAACTGAGGTTGGATTCATCGAAAGGGGTCGAGCATGTGATTGGGTACGTTGAGACCTTCAGTGGATAGCGCGAAATCAGCCAAGTACAAGTATATGATATGAAAAGGATGGCAAACAAGAACAGAAGTGAAATGCGTCGGGGGGAATGGTCTCGTTTATCCGCACTGAGGAACTGGTTCTGCGGTTGAGTGACGGAGTGATTGGCGGCGGGCATCTGCAAAGAAGATTTGGAGTTTCGTTGTGTCGTCGGGGCGATTGCGAATGCGATGACTATGTCGATGTTGGGAGGTTGAAGCTGGAGTTTTGGAGGTGGATGTGGCCCCGACTGGGCGAGGGAGTTGTAGGCTTTGACGAGGAAGGATCTTGAGCGATGCACTCTCCATGCCCAACATCGTCTGTTTCGCAATGACTGACCGATATGGATATTCCACGGTTACTAGTAAGATGGGAGAAATGAAGGAGACAGGCTTAAATAGGATGGCAACATTCCCAACAGCCAGCCTTCCACTCTTTTGGGAGGGTCTGTGAGATAAAGTGTTCATGGAATTTCGACTAAATCATGGAGCAATAAAAAAGATAGTTAGGATTGCATAAGTCGTCAGATAATTCAGAAAGCTAAGCATAACGTAAAGAGTGACGCCTCGATATTGAAGAGAGGATTTAATAAATTCACCCTTGTTCCCTTCACTTTCATGAACTTTGGGCAACGCATGTTCAGGATGTGGGACAAACAGTGATCAATCTGTTCTAGAATCATGGCAATCGACCACCATCACTCTCCTCCACAAGCTTCTTGCAGCTTCAGATAAATCAGATATTCGGCTGTTAAGCGATTGGGTTTTGGCTCAAGTTGAAGTTGCGATTGGTTCGCAGGATCAACAAAATTGGACACAGTCCTTGTGGGTATCAAATCTCTAAACTGGTCTTATCGACGGTTGAGGTTGACGAAGGCTAAACGTTGACATTGTTGTAGCCACATAAATTATAAAAATTTTGAGGAGTGGAAGAAATGACTTCACTTCCTCCTGTTCAAATTACGATCTTTCCGTTTTCAAGTTCGCCAGAGTTACTTCATAGACCCTTTTCCGTCCTTAGGAGAGCAGTTCGTCACTGCGTCAGAACCGGAAGATATGTGGCGCGATATCGTTGATTTTGCCAGTCTCTGTTCTTGTGATTCACAATCACTTGCCCTCAACTTCATCCTCTCATCGATCTCTTCTTCTATGCATTCGTACGTACAGATGTTTTGGATCATATTCGTCCTGGATTGGTCCTCTTGAAACGTCACGGTAGAACTTGGGGAGGCGTCTCTGATGTCTTGTCCTTTCGCCAGTATCAATCCGCACGCTTCCAGAACAGATTTACATGTTTTCTTGCTTTCTCCCAGCATCCAGAGTGCAGTCATCTGACTTGTATTTTTAGTGTTGTCTCGCTCTCAACGCAGTGCTAGTCTAATTATCATCGATGCCATCTATCATCCGATACTTGTCAAGACGATGGATACCTCTACCAACGATCGAGATCATGAAGCTCCCCAAACGCGTCCCAAGAGAAAGGCAGATGACCCAGGGTTCACGCCAAACAAACGAGTCCTTGACTTTAAGCAAACCATGGATGTGGACGACGTCAGCCCAATCTGCACTAAATCGCAGGAGGTTCCCACTCCATCAGCCTATCCATCCACTGGCTCCTCCGACGCTCAAACTCTCAAAACGTTCAAAGTCCCCGAGAATGTTAAGAAGACGAACGACCAAGGTATCCGAATCCTCGCTATTGACAACGGCGGCATCTGTACCTTTTCCACGCTTTACATGCTCGAAGTCGTCATGCTCCAAGTTGGAGGCCTCCTTCAAGTTCCGGAGGGCGAAGACATCCGGCCGTGCGATGTTTTCGATCTCATCTGCGGCACTTCCACGGGCGGGTGGATCGCTCTCATGCTCGGACGGCTGGGGATGACCGTTCGAGAATGCATCCGTGCATATGAGCAGATCGTACAGCGCGTCTTCTCCGAAGAAGCTCCAATCTCGAAGGAAGGCTGCGTGTACTCTGCAGAGAGGCTCAAAGCCGCCTTCCTCGACATCATTGATCGATATGCTTCATCATCTGTGCCATCGTCCCATCTTCCTATGAAAGATGATAACATCGGAGATCGATGCAGAACTTTCGTCGTCTCAAGATACGAATCAGACGCCGTCTGTTCGACAGAGATGCGCACGTACGACGTCCGCCACGCAGCTCGCTTTGCCGCTCAATGTAATGTGTGGGAGGCGGCAAGAGCAACTTCCTCTGATCCTGACTTCTTCCTTCCTATGGTCATCGACAAAACGAAATATGTCGCCATGGGAAACAATAACCCAGCAGCCTTAGCGATTGACGAGTCAAAGAGGATTTGGGGAGAAAGAAGCCAACTCGCATGTCTCGTATCTTTGGGCTCAGGGCTTGCGCAGGCTGTCTCATTGGGTCATACGTTGGCTCAGATTGAGCGGGCTGTGAGGGCCATCGTCAAGGATTGCTCCGGCGTGGCGAATCAGGTAAAAATGATGATGCAAGAACAACGCCTGGGAAATCGCTACCACCGCTTGTCAGTCCAAACGATGGGAGGCATCAAGTGGGAGGAGTGGGAGCGAACGGAGGACATTGTGGGCCGTACGAAGGCTTATATGGAAGAAATGTGTTACGAAGCGCGTAATGCTGCTGAATATCTCGTGCAGGGTATATTCTCTTACCTCTTGCATACCTACTGTGTTGATGTTCTTGTAGTATGGAGTGATCGGGTTGCAGTTCGCCGACGGTTGCCATTACCGCCTGCAGGCTCCTGTTTTGGCCGCAAAGATGAGGTCCAACATGCTAGAGAAGCTATACTTAATGGCTGCCACGTTGCAATTGTGGGTGGAGCTGGAAACGGCAAATCCACTGTTGCACTCGACACCGTGCACTTCGAAGAGATCAGGCAGTCATTCACAGATCTGACACAGGGCACTGGAGAAGATCTCCGCTTCTGGGTTCACTGCGACAATTTTGACACCTTTGCCAGGCTCTCTGACCACATCTGCAACGACATCTTTGCACTGACTAAGTCTGACAAAACATCGCTAGAGGTCGTGGCAGATTACTTCAGAAGTCGAAAATGCCTTCTCGTTTTGGATAACTTTGAGACCCCCATGCGTGCCGACGAAAACAAAAAACAACACTTCTTCCGAACCCTGCTCTCGAACAACTCAGTTGGGTCGGTGCTCGTCGTGGCCCATCGTGGGGATAAAGTGGAATCGTTGAGCGTGAAAGGGTTAGGGAAAGAGCCTGTGAAGTTCACCATGATCTCAGTTGGTGGTCTGCCGAAAGACGGCGCGCTCGCACTCTTCGAGGAGTCATATGGAAGCGACGAGCAGTCCTCGCTACTGGTGGTCCAACAGCTATTTCATCAGCTAGACTTCCATGCTCTATCCATCAAGCTGTTCGCTCTTCGTGCACATGAGGATTCAACTATGACACTGGAAGAATTGGTAGAGGAGTGGAAGGAGAAAAAGACACTTGTTTTCTGGAATGAAGACAGCGAAGACACCATCACGCTCAAAACGTCTATATCGTTCTCCCTCCATTCTCCCGCTCTCAAGAAGCAGGGGGAGCGTGCTGTCTTTGCACTCGCACTACTGTCTTGGGTGCCAGACGGTCTAGCCTACCATGACCTGTCAGCACTCGTTTCCAGGTTTTATGAATCTCAGGATATCTTCAAAGTCATTGCTGTGATTTCAAAGGTTGGACTTGCCGATAACATCAAAGGTACTCTCCGTATGCTTGCTCCTATTCGTGAATACCTCAACAAACTTGTCTCTGGCTCCAAATCACCATTTTCGATGACCGTGGCTTGGTCACTCCTACCTCTTGGAAACCATCTCATGCAGAAAGCTGAGTCAAATATTCAACAGTTTGAGATCCATCAGGATCAACACACACTGTTTCAATTCCGTGAACAATACCCAAACCTTGAACATGTCTTGCGAAGAAGCTTATTACACCTGTCAAACCCTTTACCCATGCTGCAGCATTTGGAGAGGACATCGGAGTTTGTACGCCTGAAACATCGGCTCTCAACTTCGCTGTTGCAACAGGCGACCCATGCCGTGAACACCGGGTTGAGAATGCCCCTGTATCCAGGTCGCAGAGAGTCTGAATGGTTAAGACTAAGGTGTTCGGTGACAAAGTCCCTTGGCAATTGTTTTTACAACTGTGGCAAGAACGAGGATGCTCTGAAGGCGTTACAAGAAGCAAAGGTGCTCTACATGGAAGTGGGAGATCAACAGGGTCAAGCCAACTGCGTCCGGAACATCGGGGAGATTGATTTTCGATGTGGGCGGAACGCTGACGCTCTGAAGGCGTACGAGGAGGCAAAGGAGCTCTACATAGAAGTGGGAGATCGACTGGGTCAAGCCAACTGCGTTTTCAACATCGGGAGGATTGATTTTCGATGTGGGCGGAACAATGACGCTCTGAAGGCGTATGAGGAGGCAAAGGAGCTCTACATAGAAGTGGGAGATCGACTGGGTCTAGCCCACTGCATCTTCTACATCGGGGAGATCGATTTTCTATGTGGGCGGAACGATGACACTCTGAAGGCGTATGAGGAGGCAAAGGAGCTCTACATAGAAGTGGGAGATCGACATTTGGGGAGAAAGAAGCCAACTCGCATGTCTCGTATCTTTGGGCTCAGGGCTTGCGCAGGCTGTCTCATTGGGTCATACGTTGGCTCAGATTGAGTGGGCTGTGAGGGCCATCGTCAAGGATTGCTCCGGCGTGGCGAATCAGGTAAAAATGATGATGCAAGAACAACACCTGGGAAATCGCTACCACCGCTTGTCAGTCCAAACGATGGGAGGCATCAAGTGGGAGGAGTGGGAGCGAACGGAGGATGTTGTGGGCCGTACGAAGGCTTATATGGAAGAAATGTGTTACGAAGTGCGTAATGCTGCTGAATATCTCGTGCAGGGTATATTCTCTTACCTCTTGCATACGTACTGTGTTGATGTTCTTGTAGTGTGGAGTGATCGGGTTGCAGTTCGCCGACGGTTGCCATTACCGCCTGTAGGCTCCTGTTTTGGCCGCAAAGATGAGGTCCAACATGCTAGAGAAGCTATACTTAACGGCTTCCACGTTGCGATTGTGGGTGGAGCTGGAAACGGCAAATCCACTATTACACTCGACACCGTGCACTGCGAAGAGATCAAGCAGTCATTCACAGATCTGACACAGGGCACTGGAGAAGATCTCCGCTTCTGGGTTCGCTGCGACAATTTTGACACCTTTGCCAGGCTTTCTGACCACATCTGCAACGATATCTTCGCACTGACCAAGTCTAGCAAAACATCGCTAGAGGTCGTGGCAGATTACTTCCGAAGTCGAAAATGTCTTCTCGTTTTGGACAATTTTGAAACTCCTCTTCGTGCTGACAAGGACAACGTACAAAACTTCTTTCGAACTCTTCTTTCAGACAACTCAAAGAAGTCGGTACTTGTTGTGGCCCATCGCGGAGATCAAGTGGAACGTTTGGACGTGAAGGGGGACAAGCCCGTAAAGTTTGTCAAGGTCTCAGTTGGCGCTTTGCCAGAAAATGGTGCACTTGCACTCTTCGAAAATTCATACCATAGAGAGGACAAGTTCTCGCGACCGCTGGTCCATTGCCTTGTCAGACAGCTAGACTTCCATGCTCTGTCAATTAAGCTATTCGTTCTACGTGCTAACAAGGATTCAACCATGACCCTTGAACAACTGACAGGGAAGTGGGAGGAAAAGAAGACGGGGATTCTCTACAACAAAGGCAGCAAAGACACAATCACGCTCGAAACATCGATATCGTTCTCCCTCGACTCTCCCGCTCTCCAAGAGGAGGGAGAGCGTGGGCTCTTTGCACTTGCTCTGCTGTCATGGGTGCCTGACGGTCTATCCCATGATGATTTGTCAGCCCTTATTTCTGAGACTGGGAATATCTACGAAGTCATTACTACAATGTCAACAATTGGGCTGGCCAATGACAATAAAGGTACTCTCCGTATGCTTGCTCCAATTCGTGAATACCTCAACGAACTTGTCTCCGGATCCAAATCACCGTTTTCGATGCCTGTGCCTTGGTCCCTCCTGCCTCTCGGGAACTATCTCATGCAGAAAGCCGAGTCAAATATTCAACAGTTTGAGAGCCACCAGGATCAACATGCACTGTTTCAATTCCGTGAACAATACCCCAACCTTGAACATGTCCTGATAAGGAGCATGTTAAGCCTGTCAAACCCTTTACCAATGCTGCAGCATTTGGAGAAGACATCAGAGTTTGTACGCCTGAAACATCGGCTCTCAACTTCGCTGTTACAACAGGCGACGCATGTCGTGAACACGTGGCTGGGAATGCCCCTGTATCTAGGTCGCAGAGAGACTGAATGGTTAAGACTAAGGCGTTCGCTCACAATGTCCCTCGGCGATTGTTTCTATGAATGTGGCGAGAACAAGGATGCTCTGAAGGCGTTTCAAGAAGCAAAGGTGCTGTACATGGAAGGGGGATCTCGACTGGGCCAAGCCAACTGTGTTCGCAGTATCGGGGATATTGATTTTCGATGTGGGCGGAATGAGGATGCTCTGAAGGCTTTCAAAGAGGCAAAGGTGCTCTACACGGAAGTGGGATCTCGACTGGGTCAAGCCAACTGTGTTCGCAGCATTGGGGATATTGATTTTCGATGTGGGCGGAATGAGGATGCTCTGAAGGCTTTCAAAGAGGCAAAGGTGCTCTACACGGAAGTGGGATCTCGACCGGGTCAAGCCAACTGTGTTCGCAGCATGGGGGATATTGATTTTCGATGTGGACGGAATGAGGATGCTCTGAAGGCTTTCAAAGAGGCAAAGGTGCTCTACACGGAAGTGGGATCTCGACTGGGTCAAGCTAAATGTGTTCGCAGGGTTAGGGTTAGGGTTAGGGTTAGGGTTAGGGTTAGGGTTAGGGTTAGGGTTAGGGTTAGGGTTAGGGTTAGGGTTAGGGTTAGGGTTAGGGTACTCTGAAGGCGTATGAGGAGGCAAAGGAGCTCTACATAGAAGTGGGAGATCGACAGGGGCAAGCCGACTGCGTCTTCAACATCGGGGAGATCGATTTTCGATGTGGGCGGAACGATGACGCTCTGAAGGCGTATGAGGGGGCAAAGGAGCTCTACATAGAAGTGGGATCTCAACAGGGTCAAGCCGACTGCGTTTGCGACATCGGGAGGATTGATTTTCTGTGTGGGCGGAACAATGACGCTCTGAAGGCGTATGAGGAGGCAAAGGAGCTCTACATAGAAGTGGGAGATCGAC
>MU271807.1:0-17802 GCA_021432655.1 Atractiella rhizophila
TATGCATATCGCTGCCTAATCTGTCTTCCCTCGACTTGTACGACCTGTACCCCTGGATGGTGGAAGTTGAAGATTCGAAACTTGCATATTTGGGAAAATTAAGGCAACTCAAAGAAGTGCGCATCTTCGCTTTTGAGGACGAAGACGGGCTTGGGATGGCAGGTGCTGCGTTCGTGGAGATGATTCTTCGCCACTGCCCTTACGTGGAACGTCTCTGGACACTTGGAGAAAGCTGGATGAAACGAGGCTGGCACAGCACCGCAGAGGAAGAGGAGCAAAGGCATGAGAAGCGGTCTTGGGTTCGGCCGCAGAAGCATCTAGATTATCACTCAGAGCATCGCACCCTCCCCCAAAACGACGTCGCTTTTCCGTCCTCTCTGAGCGAACTCTACATGTCTACCGATGACATTTGGGACAGTTTCGCGGCTCTCAATATCTTCGCTAATTCTTGTGAGAAAACTTACCCAATTCCTGCTCTCAGGGTTCTCGAAGTTGGAGCAGGCTTTGAATGTTTCGAGGATGAGTTCCCAATAAACTATCTTCCACAGATATTGTCGTCACTCTCGTCTTCATTGGAGATCCTTCGACTGTGCGCTCATGGGTTCACAATCTCAGCCGAAATCTACAAGGCGCTCCCCTTATGTTCACGTCTAAAAGCCCTTGAGCTGAAAGATACTGGAATTAAAGACTGGAAGCCACCGGAATCGACCGGTTTCTTCATCGCAACACTGGAAGAACTCACGATCAACACTCATGGCAGCTTCTTATGTGGCCCCTACGATTCGGACTCAGGCTATAGTGTAGAATTATGGGTTGAAACACTTGAAAGGATGGGAGCTGGAAATCTGGCATTGAAGAAATTTGCTCTCAACAATTCCACATACCAACATGCACTTTTTACGACCAGGATGTCGGGAAAGAAACAAAAGAGGAGAAATCAGAGATTGGATATTATCCTCAATAAAATTGGAGCAGAGTTACATCTCTTCAGTCCGAGTGAGGAGGACTTCGGATTGGGGAGTTGGTCTCTCAAACTGTAGTTTTATTCAGGACAGACGTAGACTATTGGTTATCTCTTTCGACATTTAATCGCCTATAATTTTTACAGTTTGATCAGTACTCCTACCTCTTTACCAATGATACTTCTAACTATTACATGCCCCCAGCGGTCATTCGTTTTCTGCACCGAGAAGTAAAGTCTTGAGATTCTGGTTGAATCTCTTCTTCCCCTCGTCTTTCTTACACTCCTCCACTCTCGCCAACAAGCTACCTTTCGCAGCCTCGTACTCCCTCGTCATCTCCTCGATTGTGTTCCTAAATTCCTGCTGAGCCTTATCCATGTCAGCATAGTATTCAGACACAAGGCTCTTTTTAGTAATCTCGATGTCAGATATTTTCGAACGAAGGATAGACTGAGTTTCCTATAAAGCGCACAATATGATCAGCGCGTCGAAAAGAGGGGGTTGAAGAATCAACGAACCATGTCAGTCCTTACTTTGGCAACGATTTGAGAAACTAATTTCTTCAGTTGCGTAACATTCTGGTCTCGCGACTGTTGAGCATTCGTAATCTTTTCCCTTAGAAACCTATAATCAGAGACGGCTATTCTTTGAGAGGACACATACAAAAGAGTCTCATTTAAGGAGCCGTAGCCGTCATCTAAAACCTGGAATATGCCTTTTAAATCTTCGTGATAACGATCTCGAATCCTTTTCAGTACATCATCCCACATTCCGTCAATTGGACCTTACCTTCTTCCATCAGCACAGGGGAAGAAGCAGAGTGGCCGGAAAAACGGACCTTGTATATCAGCCTGGGATATAGGTGGGTCTTCATCGTCGTATTCTGAGTTCCCTTTAGGACTAGCAAAGGAAGGGTAGTGGACTCTCTGAGGAAACGAAAAAACACACCCCATCCTCGTTGCCATCCCGATCCCGCTATCCATCTCATCCCAAAGCTCATCCTCTTCATCCTCCCACTCGTCCTCTTCATCATACTCCATTCTTCTCTTGTCCTTCGTGGTGCTCAATTGCTGAAGAGGTGAAGATGTGACCGCGTAGACATTCTCAGATACACCACCTTCACACACAGTCCATTTCAAGAATTCGTGCAACAGAATACTACCACGCACGAGATATGCCTCTGGAATGTTCGAAATTAATACCTGAGAGGCCAGAAACATTTTTTCGCGTCTTCAACGCGCTTTCTCCGTCACTAAGCAGTCCACGCGACTTTTGCAGGTTCCTCAGCTTCATGACGGTTGTGGACTGATCTTCGAGAACTTTTGAATGACGCCCATTTCCACGGTACTTGGAAAGACGAAGTGCTGAGAGGTTCTCCATGGTCGTTTCAGGGGGCTGCCGCTGAAATAAATTAACGGTCCAGACGCGCAAGAATTGACGCACGTGCATGAATACTCTCAACAATTCCTCCCTTCGTTGTGTTTAGAATAAGAGAATCTGTGGTATCATTATTGGATTCGGCTGGATCAGTGGTGCGTATTAAATAGTGATCAATAATATGAATTCATTCACAACGTGGTATCTAATAAATTCTCGCATAGTCGTTTCCAATATTTCACCTCATATCCTGGATTTATTACTCCGATAATGCTAATGCACCTTCTAGCCACCCAGCATCCTCAACGCGTTCTTCAGCTCCTTCCTCGCAGTCTCAAAATCCTCATAATCCAGTGCGCTAATCGCCCACTTCGCATGCTTCTGAACCTTAGCTATCTCCATAGGCGTCATTTCCGTCACTAAAGGGCCCGTTTCCTCCTGTACATGCTGAACATTCCTTTGTTGTACCAGAGATGGTCCATCGGTTTTCGGGGGAAGCGTAGGCGCTCGTTGAGGGATCGGGGCAGCAGGTGCAGGGTGTACATAGGTTGGGTAGGACGGGCGAACCGGGGGTGGTGAAACAGGGGGAGGACTGGAATATGCCTTTTAAATCTTCGTGATAACGATCTCGAATCCTTTTCAGTACATCATCCCACATTCCGTCAATTGGACCTTACCTTCTTCCATCAGCACAGGGGAAGAAGCAGAGTGGCCGGAAAAACGGACCTTGTATATCAGCCTGGGATATAGGTGGGTCTTCATCGTCGTATTCTGAGTTCCCTTTAGGACTAGCAAAGGAAGGGTAGTGGACTCTCTGAGGAAACGAAAAGACACACCCCATCCTCGTCGCCATCCCGATCCCGCTATCCATCTCATCCCAAAGCTCATCCTCTTCATCCTCCCACTCGTCCTCTTCATCATACTCCATTCTTCTCTTGTCCTTCGTGGTGCTCAATTGCTGAAGAGGTGAAGATGTGACCGCGTAGACATTCTCAGATACACCACCTTCACACACAGTCCATTTCAAGAATTCGTGCAACAGAATACTACCACGCACGAGATATGCCTCTGGAATGTTCGAAATTAATACCTGAGAGGCCAGAAACATTTTTTCGCGTCTTCAACGCGCTTTCTCCGTCACTAAGCAGTCCACGCGACTTTTGCAGGTTCCTCAGCTTCATGACGGTTGTGGACTGATCTTCGAGAACTTTTGAATGACGCCCATTTCCACGGTACTTGGAAAGACGAAGTGCTGAGAGGTTCTCCATGGTCGTTTCAGGGGGCTGCCGCTGAAATAAATTAACGGTCCAGACGCGCAAGAATTGACGCACGTGCATGAATACTCTCAACAATTCCTCCCTTCGTTGTGTTTAGAATAAGAGAATCTGTGGTATCATTATTGGATTCGGCTGGATCAGTGGTGCGTATTAAATAGTGATCAATAATATGAATTCATTCACAACGTGGTATCTAATAAATTCTCGCATAGTCGTTTCCTACATTTCACCTCATATCCTGGATTTATTACTCCGATAATGCTAATGCACCTTCTAACCACCCAACATCCTCAACGCGTTCTTCAGCTCTTTCCTCGCAGTCTCAAAATCCTCATAATCCAGTGCGCTAATCGCCCACTTCGCATGCTTCTGAACCTTAGCTATCTCCATAGGCGTCATTTCCGTCACCAAAGGCCCCGTTTCCTCCTGTACGTGCTGAACATTCCTTTGTTGTACCAGAGATGGTCCAGCGGTTTTCGGGGGGAGCGTAGGGGCTCGTTGAAGGATCGGGGCAGCAGGTGCAGGGTGTACATAGGTTGGGTAGGACGGGCGAACCGGGGGTGGTGAAACAGGGGGAGGGGAATACGCTGAGGATGGTGGTGGAGATGGAAGAGAAGGAGGAAGAGGCGGAGAAGGAAGAGATCGTGGCTGAGGAGGCGGGGTGATGGCAACTTGAGGCAGATCCGGCGCGCTGGGAACCGAGATGAAGCCATTTGGATCAGGTTCCTCTTCAGCAGGAGCAGAAGGTTTGTCCTTCTCTTTTCCGAGGAAGAGAGATTGGGACGTCTCGAACGCACTGTCGAATTTCGGGGAGTAGAAGGGAGAGGAAGGGCGGAGCTCAAGAACGGGAGGGGTGGCGGAGGTGGTGGAAGAGTAAGACTTGGGACGCTCCTTGAGATTGGGACGCAGAATCTCTTCTATTTCCGCTCCTTCGTCATCTTCCTCAACCTCCCGTCCGTGTTCCTGAAAGCCCAGCGATTGTAGTTCTTGTCGCAAAGATGCTTCTTCTTCCTTCGAGATGATGACACCGTCAATACCTCCTTCTTCAACAGGCTCGGGCTCGAGAGCGGGAGGTTGCCATCCTGGTGGACCAGGAGCTGGTACCCGTCCCTCTCGCAAAGCTTTGGAGATGTCGGAAGCCTTCCATTTCGAATATTTAATCTTGTCCGCATCCTACAGACAAGTCACTCCATGAGCAAGAGCTATCGTATGGCATCAACGAAGAGGATGCTTACGTCAGAAGAGGTTTGATTGAAGATTGCGAGAAGTTCAAAGAAATTTGCAGCAGCAAGAAAAGATTTCGCTGTTCCTCTAAAAGATGCACGATGAGCTATGTTGTAACTGCAAGAGGGGCAAACAAACGTACCTGCTCGCTTTCCCCGATCTATCCTCATTGTCCGCCGTCAAGAAGATCTTGAGTGCGAAGCTACGAATGTAAGCCGCCGCGATGGCGTCGTCCCCAAAGAGCTGTATTCATCGTCAAATCTCGACCTAAACACTAGCAATACAAGCCTACAGGATCGTCACCCGCCTGTGTTTTCATCTACGCCAATTGGATGTCACATCATACCCTAATTCCCAACACCATAAGAATGAATAAGACACACCTCCTCTAACCCATCCATCAAGCTCATCAGAAACTTCCGGCTTTCCACTTCAGTAGGTTTTAAGGCCATGGCGACCTGTACAGCATGGTAGCTACCTATCTATCTTCCATTTCAGCCATTCTTTCTAAGATATGTGCTGGAAAGAAGCAGGGACACGCACACCAATACGAGATGGCTGGTTCACGCTGCTTCAGTTCGCTCGCTCGCTGGAGAAACGGTGTTATTGCTCGCAGCTCGGCAGGGGCATTGGACGCCATGACAGAGAACCGAACGCAGGATGGAATGTCCTTGGGAATATTAGCACCTCTCACAACGGAACAAAGGCTCGTCAAGTCAATGCGGTCGGATTCACATTGCTGAATATTCACGTGATCGAAGCTCCGTTCGCCACGAACTCTTCCTTACGACGGGACCCTTACAGACACGACGAAACAGAGAAGAAATGGTGCCTATGGAATGGAGGAGTTATGGATGGGTACAACCGGTGATAATCGATATCTCAGACAGCGAAGCAGAGGAGGACGAGGTACGCTATTTCTTCTCATTGTTGGGATATGCGATCAATTGTCACTTCTCAGGAGCAATATGTAGTGCGCTTCGCGTTCGATGTGTGTGTGATTGTTGCTCAATAGCTCGCTCCCTAAGGTGGCCAAAACTTCGCCTTTACATTCTCATTCGTTCCTGGCAGTCGAGAAACTACTGGAAAAAGTGAGCTATTGGCTTCACGGGGTCTGAGGTTGATTCTTTTACAGCGTCCGATAGCAGCACCTGCGTTCTATGACAGGTCTAAGAGTCCCACCACTTTCACTCCCGTTTGCTCTCACTTTACTTGCCCGCCACCTCTCTAACTATGGTCCAGAAGACGTCGTCTCCGCCGCCTATCGACCAAGGACGGGAAGACGACCTCAGGAATAGGCTTTTGAAGAGAAAACGCACGACAGACGAGGTCTCGAAATTACCAAAGGAGAAGGAAGGAACTTCTCATTCTCTTCCAACTCCACGGCCCAGTCCAACACCCGCTCCAGTTCCAACAATGAGTGAAAGTTCTATGCCATGTTTCACTTCTTCTTCTTCTCCAAACATTCTATTCCCCTCCCTTCTCTGCTTGTTACTGACTAATCTGCCTCCCCATACATCTCTTTCCGAACTCTGGCTTTTCCTCCATCCTCGTCCTTTCGCTCTTCAACTTTCCTCTTCTCTTCAAGTCGCCGTATTTTATTCGCTTGAGGACGACTTTCAGACCTGTTTACAAAATCTGCGGGAGAGAAAGAGATATCCGAAGAGTGAGATTGAGATGTGTTATGAGCAAGTGACCCGGGAACAGATTGCCTTTGCTTTTCCGCCACTCTCGAAGGACGACTGTTGGCTTGCTGACCAGGTTTCCCCTCCATCCATTCCAGCCGGGAAGAAGAGGAAAGCGAGCGAAGACAGCGAGAGGCTTCTTAATTCCGTCATGCGACCGAAGCTTGATATGGCTCATAGGCGGGAGATAAATGTCACAGTCAATCGCCAACCTGGTTCACTCATCACATAGGTGCCAGGCTTTCGTACTTTTTTTAGCTTCTCAGTCACAGCATTCTCCTTTGTTTCTTGCCTCTTGGTGCCTTTCCTTCGACATGTCTAAATACACAGTAATCAATGGGTTTATTCTATATGAGCTTGGAAGTACACTGAACACGAAGGATATGAGGATTGGATGCAAATAAGATAAAAGCTTGAGCTGTGTAGACAGCTACATTTCATGAGCCTGAAGACGCTCGCCCCTCGCATTCAAACCGAACAGATACGCCACTTGTCTCGCCGACATTTTGCCCAGCTTTGTACCTTTCCCCTCCCCAAGACTATGATCAGTTAGAGCTTGCTTCTGTTCTTGGATAGCGAGCATCCGCTGTTCTACAGTGTTGGCGATTTGGGGTCGGTGAATAAACACCTCTCGCTCCTGTCCAATGCCTGAAAGCAGATCTCATCAATCGACAGCAATGTTGGGCAAACCGGGGCTTACGATGGACCCGATCAAACGCTTGCGCTTCTGTGGCTGGAGACCAGGCAAAATCAAGGGAGATGACGCGATTCGCTCGACGAAGATTGAGTCCAACCCCGCCTGCGATGAGAAACTTAAAACACCAGAAAGAACCAAGCGAGTTTTCCTTACCAGCTTTTAAGGACATGAGCATTATCATTACCCTCTTGGATTCTTGAAACTTGAGAACCGCAGCATCCCTTTCCTTCGCATCCATCGAACCAATATATTGGACATGTGCCATGTTGTGCTCATCCAAGTATTGAGAGACTAGCTCCAAGTTTTGGACAAATTGAGAAATAATGATGACCTTCTGATCGGGAAAGCGTTCACTCCAATCTAGCAGGTGAGACATCATCCACTGCATCTATTTTTCGAGCATGAACAGCTACCTAATCAAGAGGAGAAGAAACCTACTTTGGTAGATGGCATGAACTTCGAGACAGGTACCTCCTCAACGGTCTCTTCGTCATCATCTTTATCCTGTTCCATGAAGGCAGCTACATCGAAGCAGCGATCTTTCGAAATCTTCTGTCTACACATCGGACAATCGTTCTCATTTGGATTATATCCCTCCTTAGGATTCGCGAAATAGGTGTCGATACAGATGTTACAGAACTAGGAGAGATCAGCTAGAAATCAGCTTGGCTAAGGAAGTGGCATACCACATGTTTGCACTCCGTCACCTTTGCCAGGATCATCATGTCTGCACAAATCTGTTTGCAATCAGAAGATGACACAAGGGAACGACATCAAGCTCAAAACTCACGGGACACTCATCAGCGATTTCTTCTTCTGCAGCGTCGTTCTTTTCCGCCTTTTTCTTTGCCAGATGCTCCTTGTAATCATCGACCCATTGCTGACCCAAGATCCTCGTAGCAGATGCAAGGTCGTTTCCATCATCTTTGCTGTTATTCTCAACCGCGCTTCCATTCACTTGGACCTAAGGTACCATCTTAGCATTCATCTCAGCTGAAGATGTTGCTCACCAGAGAAGGATGACAACACAGCTGCCGTAGCCTAAGCAGTAAGACTAAAACGTGTGCGTAATTCTTCAGGAGAGTTCCACGCTGTAATACTCTCAATCGGAGGAACAACCAAAATGAAGTTAAAAACGGCATACCTTCATGAACTTGTTGATCCTCTGCTGTGCGCGAGCTTCATAAGCATCGTAAATCTCCCTCTCCTCTGGGGAGAACTCAAGTGTCTCGTTAACGATTGTTTTAGATGGCAGATCTTCAAGAATCGGGACACCGTCGATCTTGCTGTCCTTCGCCCTACGGATCATGACGTCTTTGAGGATCGCTTGAAGACGGTTTGCAGCTTCTGCGACCCTCTTGCTGTTCTTTGCTTTCGATGGCTTGACTAAGAAACGATGAGATCATTAAGCGTATCTTGCAAGAGAACCACGAGTGCATACCGACGTGATTGTTGAACTCAGCCCAGTCGCTCCACGGAGTGACTCTCAGGAATCTGAGATAAGAGTAGCAATCGGCCTAAAATCAATGAAAAAATGTAAAACACAAATCTCAGTCGCACGAACCAGATAATTAGTGATCGGCGTTCCTTTTCAAGGTCATTGAGAGTCAGCGACAGTGGACAAACGATGAGAAGACATACCAGTCAACACCCATCGATGCTCAGCTTCAAGCTGAAAACACGCTCGCGCCACCTTGGTGCCTAATGGGCAACTATTTGTTAGTTCAGGAGAAGCGAACGAGGGAGGACTGCATACTCCGAGTCCTGATTGCTTGAGCCTCATCGAGAATAACGCGGAACCATTCGATGTCAAACAGCCCCTTTCCCTCCTTGATTTCTTTGCCCTGGTCGAGCTTCTTCTTTCGTTCCAGTTCATCATCGGGAGCGTCCAAGCAAAGTGTATGACTGTAGACCTCGTCAATAACTGTCCACTGGTGACCAATGTAAAGGAAAACATACTAGGTAGTTAAGACGATATCGTATTGTTTTATTCTATTAGTTATTGGTTTCTCGCCTAGCTCGGAATGGTAGATTAAAATGTTGAAGTAGTTTCTCGCAGTGTTATTTGTCTGTCGTTTTGTTCACTTATTGAGATGGAAGGTATCAGGAGACGTACAATTTCTCGCCTCCATTGCTCCAATAATGCCAGAGGAGCAACAATCAGCGTTTGATTAGGTCCACCAGTAGGAGGGTTGAGGAGGATAGTAGCGAGGGATTGTATAGTCTATGGTCACTTCAGCATTACATCGTCGCAGACAGGAGGAGGCAACACACCTTCCCCAACCCCATGGCATCACACATCATACCTCCCGTTCCATTCCTCCGCCAATCCTTCTCTTTCTGCAGCATAAAATCCACACCCACAATCTGGTGCGGCATGAGCTTGAGCGATGGCGTATGTTGGAGGACTGAAGATCTATGCGCAAGACCCAATCTGACGCGAGCTTCTTCCACCGACGCGGAACCTTCAAAGTTATCCGTCTCTATCGCTTTCACCACCATCTTCTTGAGCTCCACATCCGTCGGCACCGGTCCAACTCCAACTCCAACTCCTCCGCCATAAACACTGTTCCTATCTACATCCTCATCTCTGATTGTAAATCCATTCATTGATGCGGTGAAATGCGGTTGCAGCTGTTGGCGAAAGAGCTCGTTCAAGTCGAACGCACCAGGAATGTGAAAAGCGGTCCCGAAAGGATCATAATCTGGTTGCTGGGGAATTGGAGGGATACGGACGCCAGAACCAGACGGAACAGCGTATGCGTTATTCCTATCAAAATCCTCCCTCGCCGGTGGTGCTTCCTCCTCAACCTCCTCCGGTGGTAGAAGGGCAACGAGGTCGTTAGCGTGTGCCCCCAACTCCTGCACCAGCGCATTCCTCCTCTCTCGAATCTCCAACCATTCTTTCCTGAACCGATTGTACTGCGAATCGTTCGTGCTCACTCCGGAACGTCCTTGGGAGAAGATATCTACGAGCTCCCTCGCGTCTAGTTCCCGAGGAATGAGGTGTTCTAATTCTATCCTCTTGTTCTCGATTTGGGACGGGCTAAGATGGGAAGTGGTGGGAGGATGGAGGCGAGGACGCTTGTTGGAAGATGAGCTAGGACCGATGGAAGAGTCGAAGTCCACTAGAGAGTGGCGTTTATGACCAGTTACACCGCTATCGGAAGAACTGGGTGAGGAGGTAAGGTCGATGTAGCAGGGGTAACCTAAGGGAAGGTGGGTAGGTTGTACTTGACAATGACAGTATAATACGCACCTTGTCCGGCACTTGAAGTGTACTGCTCAGGTCTAAGCTGATCTTGTCTTGCCGGGAACAGCTGTTATCCCTCCACCACTCAACACTTGCCCATATGACTTATCGCAAGAGAACTCACGCCATGCACCATCCCCAAATGAAGTTGAAAGGCTTCTAAGCTGCCCACTCCATCACTGACACCACCGTCCGGTACGTCTCTTCTCCTCAATGCGCTGAAAGACGTAAAACAATCCAAGCACACAATCTCTCCAAGTCGATATTCTCCCGATCCAAACTCAAAGAGAAAGTTGGACGCGTTTGGATACAACGCCAAGTGGTCCCTAGGAATCATGTCGATGAACGTGAGGTTCCAACCAAGGAGAACGTACCGTAGAATGGCGAGGTAAGGCGCGGGTAAAGGTGTGGTAAAGTCACTTTCGTCTTTGGAAAGTGTGCGTAACGCGATACTTCGCAGGTAGTGATCTGGTATGCTCATGTTGGCTGTGGAGAGTGAGGACTACTGGAACTCCTTAAATAAATAACTGGAGGCAGAAGGGCAAAAGACTTGGACAGCGTCACGTGGTCGTGTTCAAGATTCGCGTCTGTCGCGCATCGCGTTCATCGCGTTCAGCGTTTAACTCTCTCCTCTGGAGGCCACGGGCATGTCATTATCCCAAATTATGCATGCCAGATTATGCTGAACTTGAACTCACTCCTGAACGTTGGACTTGACCTTGAGATGAACGTTTGCATGGAGATTGACATCATGAACAACACGACTGATCTTGTCAATACGCGTCTGCTCGTTTTGTTTACTCGCTTTACTTCTGTTTGGTGGCTGATTTGAATTTGATGGGTGATGGCTGGACGTTTAAAACCTCCCCATCTTAATGGCAGGATAAAGTCACCTCAAATCTGGCGTTGAGGACGAATGTTTGGAAACGGTCGACGCTTGTGCCCACCGAATTAACGACGTGGAACAGCGTTCATTAACGTTCATTCGAGACCGGAAGTATGAAGAGGGTGGTCGGCGAAGAAATGAGCCACAGTAGAGTGCGAAGTGGAACGTAGTGTACATCGTTGAAATCGGCATTACAATCCAGAAAAGAATAGTTACTTCAACCTCAACTGTTCCTCTCCCCTTCCTCTTCCTTCCTTATTCGTTCTCTGGCGACCATCAACGCCTTTCCCAGAAGATTACTTCCCCATCCTTCCCTCTTTCCCTCCTTCCAGTCCTTCAACCCTTTCTTCTCTCCATATCCGATTCCCCAAATCCTATCCCTCGGACTCGCCTTCAATGACCCCTAATCAGCTCATTCTCACCTGATCGAAAGAAAGAGAAGCACCTCGATAAGCTCCCGATCTCCAGTTGCCAACAGCTTCTCCTTCATAGCTGCCGTCGATGTATACTTCCAATAGAGAAAGACGACAGCTTGCCATTCCAGCGTCGAGAATTTGGAGTTGATCCTTGATGCCACATCTGTACATTGCGCATGAATCTCATTCATTTCCGTCGTTGCTAGTCCCACTTGGAAGAGTACAACCTATTCATTTGGGCCTTAAGCCGCGTTAGGGGAAAGAGGATGCGGTATACCTTGTTGTGCCACTCTGGATGTTCCTCCAAGAACCTCTCAAAGGCCATCAACTTATGCCTTACTCCCTTGACATAATCCATCTTATCCCTCCCGACGATGATTTTCTGTCCGGCATAACGTTCTTTCAATATCTCGGTCCACTCCGTCACCTCTGGCTCTCGTCTACCGCACATAGATCAGTTGATGAAGAGACGGAGGAGACAAAAGGGGAGCAGAGATACGACGAACCTCTTCACGTTCAAGGCGTCAACGTCTATCCCAATGGGGAAGACTCCAACGTTACAGAACCCTCTCTTGGTGCTCACACCTCGGGGGGTCGTTTCGTACTGCAAGATGCGCATGACCGTCCTCCTAAAGTGTCTTGCAAAATTGAACCTATCCCAACGAACCATGGCATCAACGTGAGTTTCACTACTTGTTGCACTCAGTCCGGGATGGCAGGGGAAGACATACGTCTGAAAGCCTATCAGGTCTGCGCCTAACATTCCCTCCAACAACTGTTCCCTGGTAGCAAGGCACCTGACCGTTTCGCTGCTGGGGAAGGCAGTGTGGACGAAGAGGCTGATGCAAGCTAGTGGGAGCTTTTCTCTAATCATGAGAGGAACAAGAAGGAGATGATAGTCCGAGATGAGGATGACGTCCCCCTCTTGATATTGGGCTACGATCGCGTCCGCGACAGCTTGGTTTAGTTCGCGGTAGGGGAGGAAGGAGGCAGAGTCGTAAGATTTGTAAGAGGTGAAATCGGGCATGTAGTGGAAGGTAGGCCAAAGAACCTATCCATCACAGCCAAACAGAGCAACGAACAGCCAAAAAACAAACCACGAGCGAACAGTTAAATCATGAAAATCAGTCTCCTGACGGTCTGCAGAGTGAGAAGTTGCTGCACCTGTTTGCAAAACCCTTCATAAGCTTCCACGACCACCTTCCTCTCCATCCAAACTGGTATCTCCTCCCCTTCCCTCTCCCTCTCCTCTCCAAGCACCCTCTCCGCCTCCTTCTTCTCCTCCTCATCCACCTCATCCATGGCCACACCCGGAAAGCCAATCCAAACCGGCTTCCAGCTCCGTGTTGAGGAGATGGCATGCAGAAGTCCGCCGTTTGCGTTCGGGGAGGGTACAACGGCGAAGGGAAAGTCAATGTGGGGTGAGGATAGTTGAGATTGGGAGGATTTGGGTTTTATCTCAGGTTGGGATTGGGATCGAGGTTGGGGTTGGGGTTGTTCCTCATCCGCAATAGTGGGCAGCTTCAGAGACTTTCTAACCTCGTCCGCCTCCGCTTGCACCTTCCTAGCTGCGCTGGAAAGAACTCCTTTTAGAGAAACGTTGTTGAGTGTGTTGAGACTCGTTGCCGTGTTCGATCGGGAGAGAGGATGAGGATGGGGAGAGATGGGAGAGAGTGGACCGGCCGTTGGTGTGGTTGGTGAGAAGAAGGGATTCGTAGCGTCTGCTGGAGTTGGTGTTTGCCCATATGGCGTTTGAGCCCTTTCCTATCCAACGACAACGGCACAGTCGCACAAGAGTGAATATTAACCATGAGAAGGAAGGCGCAAACAAAAGAGCTCGTTTAGAAATTTACGTTGTAAAGAAGGAGGACGTACGGTAAGATCTTCCACGATACTCAAGCTGGCTAGGTTGGGTTTGCTGCCACTACTGGTCATGGAGGACGTGATGGGTGACTTTGGAGATAAAGGAGGATTGACAGGGCCATCGTCAAATACGGCTCGCTCTTGCTCTGGACTATAATTGAGGTTCAAAGGGGTGGTACTGCCATACGCTTGGTCGAATGAGAGGGTGTGGGGGAGGAAGAGAGTGCCTATAAGGACGCGTCGTTGAGCCATTCTTAGCCTTTGCAATGAATCTCGTTTGATAAGGGAGCTGGCCAGATATAAACGTTATATAGACGACGTGGGAGTGCTGGCAAATGTGACGTTGAGCCTGAGCAGAATATTGGATGTTGGATGATGGATTTGGATGGATGTCGATTGTCGATGAGATGAGATCATTGAATGATGACAGTTGATGCCCATCGCTAGTCACCAACAACACCACAAACGAATCGAATTGCAGGCTTAGTGCTACTACTGGGTGAAGCGGAACGTGTATCTCGCCAAAGGGAGGAGTTAGACGTTAAGGCTAGGCTGTAATTGCGCCGAGGAAGCAAAGGTACGTCTTCTTATGATATGTCGATTTCTGGGTTGGAAGGAGGGAAGACGCGTATCTTTGACCTGGGGCTCTTGAGCGAGCCTTTGTATTGTGCCGAGCAACGCGTACCTCTAGGTTGCTCGCTCCTTGCCAAGTACACGCGATGTGCACATCAAGTTTATGCCCATTCATCCCAGGTAGGAATAAGCTTGAATGGTCTCTTACAGAGGGTGCATTCAACTTGATACATGATGGTCAATATTAAAGGTAACGAAAACCTTCGGTGTGCTTGTGGGACAACTTTGGTTGTGTGCCATCTTCGTGTGGCAACGTGTTATTGGCAGTTTCGTGGCCAATTGCTCAGCACGTCCCACTTCGCTGCAACGGTCACGAGTCTTTATCTCTGTTCTCTAGTTGGACTTGTAAAGGATCAAGTCTAATCTGTTTCCAAGATGGGTTTCATAAAGGAATTCCCAAGAATACTTGATATGAGCTCACGATAGAAGGAATGTTCCTCGCACATTTCCAGATTCCCTGAATCGGTTTCAGGATTGTTGCTGTCATTTCACTCCTGTTTAAATAGGAGCGGATTTTGATGAACTGCTCTCAAATGGAGAAGGAGATCTCGCAATCCCTGACTCCAATAGGAGGCTTTACAACGCGTCAGAGTGCTTTAGATAACTATTGTTCAAGTCTCTCTGAAGATCTTGAGCGCTGCTCCGATAGTACTTCCCAAGCGCCGTCGCGACAGTGAGAATGACTTGCCCACTGCTTACAGTAAGGCGTTATTGCGATGCGTAATAAATGGGTAATAAGGAAGACTGTTAGCTGTAGAAGCACGGAAGAATAGTTGCCTTGATCGCTGTATAATAATACTTTCTAATTAAGGTAATCACGGTTTCTTCGTCTTGGAATGAGACGTGAGGATATACTGTATCCTCCTTTTCGTTAGGAAACGCTCTTGGCTGTGGGACCAAGCATCAGGCAATTTCCTGACCTGGTAACTATGCCTATCAAAGCTCATTTTAGAGTAAAATGTGCATTTACTCATTTCCTCCGTGAACTGCCTTGCGCCGCTCACATTTTTGCGCAAAATAAACTGATTCCACCTTTTATTCGATAGTACATTGAACATGTATCACCTTCAACTCGATCTCCTGTATCCTTACCCACCTTCGACGAACGGTGCCTCCCGTTCCCTCTCCCTCCTTCCTCCTCACCTTCATTCCCAATACGTGCAATACCTACAAACCACTTCAATCACCGTTCTCCCAACGTCTGAAGACATCTGGAACCTGTCTTCAATTGGACCTAGCAACGGGAAGGGGAAAGGACGACCGTCCGAAGAAGACGAGGCTCTACAAATGACAGGACTGGTGGAAGATGAACTGGACTACCGCCTCTCTCCGCTCTCCCTCGATTTTGTCTCCAACCCTACACTCGAGTCGGCGGCAGAACAGATCGCAGGGTCCGACTACCGCTTAACACGCACCAATTTTGGGTCTTCGGAAGGAGCTGTAGTGGGAATGCGCCTCCCATCCCCATCAGCAGTCGATGTATACTTCCAATAGTTCCCCTCAGCCACGATCCCACTTCTCTCTTCCGCCCATTTCGCCTCTACGAAATTCGACACCAGTCTTCCTAACCTTCTCTGTTCCGCTGGGTCGCTCGTTTTCAATATCTGCTCGGCCATGTCCATATCTTCGAAAAGGACGGCTTTGGAGTACATCATGTACCTATGGGTTTCAATTCAATTTGTTTTCTCATCAGCGCTCAGAAGCGGTGAGAGAAGGAAGGACGAACTGTTCTGCCGTCCCAAAGTCCTTCTTCTCAACCTCATTTGTCGCGGTATCCGACGAAGTAGAAGGAAATGAAGGAATGGGAGCTGCGAAGGTGTGTTCGAACCATTGCGAGAAATGGCCGTGAGGTACTTCATGAGGTCTCCAGAAAAATACGGGCTCCATCTTGATCTCTTCTTGAATAAGAAAAGAGGCTCTCTTGAAGATATAAAATCTTGACGATATAATTTTATATACTGAGCGGGGTCAAGTCATCTTTGATGCACCGCCTAGAGTCCCACTGGCAGCCTGAAGATTCGACGTTGGAAACATTTGGAACGTGGGTTCAAAACGGGCGTTGGTCTAGCTGTGAGCGAGTCATGTCCACTATTATTATCTCTCCCGCTCCACCGTCAGCTCAATGAAGATGACGGGATCTAAGCTTGAATCCACACCTCAGGGACATACAATCATTTCTCAAAGTCTAGATGTCCACGTTCAGCTTTGTCAATGAGTGAGGGTTACATTAAGCTATATGAGTACACTATCCGCTGATCGGCCTGAGCTGAAATTCACATCTCCTCCTCCCCTTCTTCAACTCCTTCCTCTCTCTCTTTCTTCACAAACAGCTCCTCCCTCCCCACTTCCGCTTTCACCTCCTCCCATACTCTCTCCACCTCCCTCACTGCCCACTCGCCCGTTCCTGATACGCCGACCAGTTCCTTCGGATCAGGATACGACCTCACTGGTGTTATCTTTCTCGTCAATGTGTCATGGTGGTGGTGAGAAAACATGAGAGGAGAAGGTGGAAGGATGCTGTAGAAGGTTGAGAAGAGAGGAGTGAGATCGGACGGTAAAAGGCGCGTGAGGAATGGGGAGAGGATGGATTGTGAGTTTTGATCCGTGCGGGTTGGATGGTAGGGATGTTCAAGGTATATTACGTCTGTCAAAATCTCGTCAGACAAAAGGCTAGAGAAAGAGAGAAAGGGAGAAAAGCACATACACTCTCCCGCTGGTGTGGCATAATTGCTTTGTCCCTCTACGAGCGCTGTGCATGCGAACCCATTCTCCTCTTCAGGAGCAAAAACAACCATTCTCGAATCTTCATCTTTCTCACTTGCAGTCCAAAAAGGTCGATCAATAATGACAATCCCTCTTGCCATTCTCACCTCCTCTTCTTTCCCTTCCTCCTCCTCCTCTTTAGCAAGCGAGGACTGCAAAAGTTCTTCGTCCCCAACGATCCTCCCCACCGTCACTTTCACCTTCTCCCTTTCCGCCTCCGCGCCAACCATTCCTGGCAGTTCAACCTCTACTTCCACCTTCCCCTCTCTGTCGTCACCACCGATTGTCCACCGCGCTTCCAAAACTTGTACTGCTCCTTGAACAGCAGCAGAGCGAGAAAAACCTTCGACTAGCTCCCCCATCCCACCATAGTTTCCGACAAGGAAGGGAGAGGGAATGGAACCGTATACTCCTATTGAGGTCAGATTGTGGTGTAGCTTGAGAAGGGAAGTGAGAAGGGGCTCTGTTGTGGTGACCTTAGAATATTGAAAGAAATGGGAAGAGGAAACGCACCTGAGGAGGAGAAGTTGAGGGTTGCTGCGTAGGCGAGGGATTGGGAGAGGGAGGGAGAGAGGGAGAAGGCGGTTTGGAGGAAGGAGAGGAAAGTTGTGGTTTCATGTCCTGAATACAGATGGAGGTAAATTAACGGGTGACCTTTGCAAACTTGGAAGCGAAACTAGAAGTGAAGGACAACGAGGATTCTATTGCATATCAATATGAACTGGACACACAACTTGTTCACCCACACATAGAATGTGGCAACATG
>MU271808.1:0-22884 GCA_021432655.1 Atractiella rhizophila
TAATACGCTATAGCGCTACCTGAAGGTTCTTTCGGTGCGCAACAACGTTCTGTTTTCTTCTATTTCGTTCATAGTAAGCAGAATGCGCTGAGAAAAGCCCTCACACCGTGTTCGTGTTCGCGACGAGGATTCGTGCACGCACCCGCGTTCCACAAGCACCATCGGAAACTCTTTATCACCTTCATTCCTCCATTTCATTCTCACATCCACTGTGAGCAATCCTTCGACAATTGGCATTTTGACAGTCAGTTATTGGAAATGTCGACGAGCAAGTTGAACGAGAGACCGTAATGGGCTGATGACAGTCCCCCCATGTATTACGTGGGCTCTCAACTGAAAAGGATGGTCAACTTCTATACCCGAATATCCATCCTCTGACTTTTGCACCTCTCATATATGTTTGAGAGGTTGTAAAATCAGATTCAGGCAAACGATGTTCTAGACAAAATAAAATGTGTCATCACAATAGTTGAGCACATGGTGCCTGCAGGCAGGTGAAGTTGATGGACGACTAGGGAGGGCTCTTCATCACCACATAGACGGTCGAGGGGGACGGACGGTGAAGAGCCCTAATGACGACCAACGACACTAATTTTGGAGATCGTAGCCATCTAGAGATCAACCAATTCGGCTTATTTTTGCATTATTGGAAGATCGAAAGTACCCAAGATGTCATAATTGTGTATTTTTCAACCGTTAATACTGCAAGGTGGGTCATGAGGCACATCCAAGATTTCAGCCGTGCAAATCTGGTGCATGTGCATAATTTCAGGACGTAATAGATTGTGTGCCTAAATACCGGCCAGAGCAGAATGAAAAAGACGATCGACGATGGCGGCGTGATTCTGGCGCTGTGATTCTGGAAAAGTGAATTCAGTCGGGAGGAAAAGTCCAGAAACTTCGCTTATGACACATTTGACCCTGGCTGACGTCTCAAGAGGCTGGACTTGCAAAGGTATATATAAACTGGTCTTTTCACATCATTCTATGTAAAAGAGCCCTACAATACCAACCACAAAGCAACAACTCCAACAATGTCGCTCATCCAAAACCTCTTCCCTGAGCTCCGCCGCGCTCCTTTCTACAGCCGAGCATTCGATGTCCCCGAATTCTCTCAGCTGTCTCAACTACCGAGACCCGCAATTGACGTTCACGAAGAAGGAGACAAATACATTGTTCAAGCCGAGGTCGCCGGAGCTCTGAAGGAAGACCTAAAACTCGAGTTCGGTGGTGATTGTGGAGAGGTCCTTACACTTAGCGGGAAGATCGTGAAGACGAAGGAATTCAAGCCTGAAGAGCCAAGGGAAGGGGCGGGAAATGAGAAGGCGATTGAGAAGCGAAGTACGAATACGAATATCTGGCATTCCGAACGCTTTGAAGGATCTTTCGCCAGGTCGGTGAGGTTCCCAACGCCAGTCGATACGGAGAAAGTGTCCGCAAAGTATGAGAATGGTATTCTGGAGGTGGAAGTACCGAAGAGGTTGAAGAAGGAGGGTTCAAAGAGTATCGAGATTGCTTAAGCACGTTTAATTTCTGGTGCTGCTGAAGTTGTACTAATTGCTTCCTTTAGATTCGGATGTTGATCAAGCAACCTTAATTTCTCTGTTTCTTCGATGTAATATCTAATAATTGAACACACGAAGCCAAAGCGTCTGAATGATGAATGACAATGGTATCTGTAATTGCCACAGAAAATATTTCAACCGGAAAATACAGAGGATTGGGAAATCCAGGATGCTGGAGAACACTGCACTGCACACTCTGCTTTACCACGCACACTCTGCTTTACCACGCACACTCTGCTTTACCACGCACACTCTGCTTTACCACGCACACTCTGCTTTATCACGCACACTCTGCTTTACCACCTCTGTGGAGTAAGGGAGGATGGTTTGAAGTTGGATCAGCCATGCAGACACTCTCCTCTGCATAATCAAGTTTAGTGATCGAGCATTACAACTCAACAATGCGTGAATGTGACATTTAAATAGGCATTTGAATCTAAGAAAGCAAGAAAAACCCTTCCCATAATTTAGGAGAGGAAACCATGCACCTAAACGTCACTGCCCTCCTTTCCCTTTCATATATCATGCCAACCTAACTCGCTCTCCCTCATCCACCTTCAACTTGTTCCACAAATGAAGCACCTTCGCTACCTCGAACGCCATCAGTGCGTGCTTGTTCCAGCCAAATCGAAAATCAATCTCCGCGATGTTGCGGCTCTTGTGTAGATCTCCCACTTCCATATGCAGCATTTTTGCCTCCTGGGCATCCTCGTCGTCGCTTGTTGGAGAAAACTGGATGCAAGAGACGAGTGCACGAGTGTTTGTAGTCCGGAGAAGTGGCTTTGCGAGTGCCGTCTCCACGACACACACCGCCTGTTGGAAGAGCGATTGGAGCATTCGTAGTATGTCACTCAAGAACACCGGTATGTCGGTATGTCGTCCAAGCACCGGAGGTTGGTAAAGGGTCAGATAGGGATGATCTCTAGCAGGATATGTTCAAGGTTTGGGTATTGTTCACCGATAGGGCTTTGCACCGTCCCGTCCGTCGATTTTTGTGCCTGAGAGGTCACCCGTCCCGTCGCCCGCAACGTCACTGAACACGGGGACTGTCTGACGGTGACGGGACTGTGACGGCAAGAAAAGGGGTGCAGACGGACGGGTTTGACGGGGAACACGGGTGTTCAACAAAATGTTCCTTTATTCTGTCCGTATGGCTGGCGGGAGCCTTCAGCCCAACTCTAAGTTTATTTCGGGTGTTCACCACATGAACCTTGACTAAACTGCTACCAAAGTTACAAAGCTGAGCACCAAGGAAAGCATGGTACACAGATTGCATAGGTACCAAGCAGCATACATTTTTCTGTTTTGCCATGAAGTGTAGAGGATTACGACTTAGATCTTATAAACAATCTTAATTGGGTCATATACCATTCAAATATTCACTTTGTTTTAGAATGAGGATTATGGGACGGAGCACTTTGGCATTACTTAGCATCATTTAAAGATGATCGGAAGGCTGAAAGTCCAAAGTATATTTGTAGACCCCTTCGGAGCGTTTCAGATCACCTGACGGAACAAAGACCCCTACGAATTAGCACTCGGTTATTGTTCAAGGAAATGAAAATGGAAAGTAATCATCGCAAAGCTGTATTGTAGCACCGTAAATTATCTATGCTATGTTTGTTACCTCAAGCTTGTATGCTGCTTTGGTCCTACGATGAAGCGCAAATCCAAAGAAGTATGACTCCTTTCTGAGCTCATTAGCCTGCTGCAAATCCAAAGTTGGGAAATCTTCCGAAATTAACCATACTGCAATTTGTGGAACGAGCAATAGTTGTAGCACCTGGTCATTAGTCCATAATGGTTTTGTTTGTTGAAAATCAATGCTGTCAGATTGCCATTCTTGACTTAGAGTGGATTCGATAATTGATGCACCTTGAGGGGCATAGCTATGTAACGATATACTTAGGGGTATTATTCTAATGTTAAGATGAGTAGCGTACTATCCAGCTCCAAAAAGATGATCACTATTATACTGCCATTGCTTGTCCCGTAATCGTGTTTGTAGGGATCCTCCAAATGTGTTCTGTACTTGTTTGAACATGAAAAGATTTCCAAGGTCATCCATGTTCTCCAATTTTTGCTCGACCATCAATTTGCAGCGTCTTCCAAGTGCAGCAGGTAAGAGTATGAACTAAGCAAGTTATTACAACATACCTCACAAAGTCCGCCCAGTTTACTGATGATGGCCAGCCCTTTTCCTTTCCTTTGGGGATGATAGTCTGAAGCACATCATGAGAAAAGCAAAATTCACTGCATTTTCCCAATGAGAGATTGACATGTTTTGGATTCAACAGAGTTGGATTTGGTTGCACATCTTCATCGACCAACAGTCTTTGTAGTTTTTCCCTTAATGATTTAGGAAGTACTGAAGGCAAATATGCATCACAGAAGGGGCACAATGCTTTTCTAAGAATGTTTTGAATAAGCCAATAAATTGTATCTTAACTGAATCATGCTACCAGGGACTCACCCTTCTTTTGCAGTTGCAAGGGCAGCTGTATCCTCTTTATCCTCCTTCTGCTCGTCTTCGTGATTTCCTTCATCCTGGATGCCTGAACCAGAACCGGAAGCCTTTGGAGAAGAAAGTGAATGTTCAGGTTTGGATATAGCTTTTAATCCCAAGAGCATGCAGGTTTGCTGGCATTGACGTAAATGTTCAAAGCTTAAGATAGCTTCTGGCGAATATTGTAAGCCCGGATGCCTGTCTGAATATGTTAGAACAATTATACGGAAAGAAAATTCTACCCATTGAGGTTATCACCACAAATCACTAACACATCTGTAATGTATGGCCAGACTCCTGTTTCAATTGTATTAGATGTCAATAGCCATTAAGATCAAGTACCCTGCAAGTGACAAATTAACATTGACCCCTTTGTAATCTCATATACGGCGTTTTGTAAACCTAGTAAGACATCTATCCTTTTAAAATCTTTGGTCACCTTTCTGATGGCTCAATCACAATCTTGATGTTTGAACTGGCATCAATCCACTTTGTCCACTTCTCTCCCATCTTGATAACGCTCTCTAGGTTTGGTTCAAGGAGCATGTATTGAATTGCCAAGCCTTCCTTTTTTCCTTTCCCTCTAGCTGCCAGTGGCACCAGTCATAGGTGCCAGCAATAGGTGTGACAAGTTGTGGGAGGAGTTGTGGAAAGTTATGCTGCTGGTCTGCTCGTACTCGTAATTTACGAGAAAGTGACTGGTTGATGATCCGTCCAAACAGACTATGGGTCCAACGAAAAGCTTGAATATCGTGGAAGAAATAACCTCTTTGCTTTCGGTGACTGTCAACATACTTCCATGAAGCCGTTATCCCTTTCCCTTTTTCCCCACTCCAACAAGCTTAATCCATTTCTTAATTACAACCTCTTTCTGATCCAAACATCCATCTTCCTGCAACCAACCTGCCAAAGCTACCCGACTAGCTCCTCGCCCTACTTCACGCTGCGAGATAACCAATCGTGCTGTTGTAAAGGAAAACATAGATAGAAAGGGTGAAGGTGAGTCTTGGCGCAATAGTTCTAACGTTGATGGTTGGATTGGAATAATTCTGATCATGACGCCCCCATGAGATAACCAAGGTGGCAGGAGATCATCAGCAGCCGAAGCTGATCCCTGTTTACGCTCTTCAAATTGGAGTAAGGTCGAGAAAGCAGAGGTAAAAAAAAAAAAAAAAAAAAAAAAAAAAAAAAAAAAAAACTGGAGAGATAGAAAGCTGTGAGAACCCCCTCTTCCTCCTTCCGTCTCCAATCCCATCTCTAATCTCATCCTCATTATTTCCAACCATGTTCCTATCATCGTCAAATAGATGGTCTTCATTGCGAATAGTATCCTCTGCTGCATGCTCGAATAGATGTAACCAATTGTCGGCAGAGATTAGCATGACATGACTGCACAATATTCATTCTTAAGAACCAACTTCTTCATTTTGGCCTTGGTAATTGTCTTCGCTTCTATGGATGAAGGGAGATTGAATCCAGCTTTCTCCAGAATATATCGAAATGGCGTGGCATTGTTTGGACGATGTGACAAACGAACACCTTGAGCGCTTAAAAGGTGAACGCATGATTCGTGAAGAGGTAGAATGTGTCCGCTAGGTGGGAAATCTTCAAATTGAGACTTTGAAGGCAAAGTTTGATAAGTTCCTCGCATGTTGTATCTGCTCGAACTGGATCGATTACAGCTCATATATCCATTGGTTCATTGGTAGAGCTGTTGATGGGTAAATCTGGATAAGGCTTGCAGCTTGCGGTGTTCTTGACGACAATACCATGGGTTGGGTTCCATGTATCGTAAAAAAGCTGCACAAAGAGAGACTCTGTAACATCTTTCCATGTTCTAGGGCGTGCTGACTGATCAAGCATGGATATCTTTTTAGCGAGTGCAACCTTCTTGCCATCGTATTGACTATAAGCCATATTGGTAACACTTGACGGATAGAGCACAGATCCTCCTGGAATAGTGGCTTCCGTTAAATTGCCAACATCTACAGGTTCCTTGTTTCTTCTTTTCCACTCATCAAAACAAGCCTGACACCAATGTCGTATCTCCTCTGTGATCCAGCTCCGCCTTTCACTACAACCAGATCTAAGAGACGATATAAATCTTTTGGCTTCTGGCAGCTACTTTTCTGACATCGATGATATGTTTGTCCTGGAAGAACGGTAAGTTCACCAACATCTACAGGGTTCATCATTGGCCCAATCTTGACTGATGGATTGTCACAAAAATTTGAGGCTAGATAGAGAGACTTCAAATTAAGGTGGTTGTCTCTGACAACAGCAGTTGTGGCTGAAGCTTTTGTTGTCTAGTTTTCAATTTCATCCACTTCATTATGCCTCCTACGAGAGAAAGAGCATGTCCTGCTCCGCCTGCAGGTTTCGATACTACCTCAAGCTCTACTTCTCGGCCAAAGCAGAAAAATCAATATCGTGTTAAACATAAGTGTCTTAATATGTGTAAATGTTATAGTGCTCAACTCTTACATGAACATATGATTGTAGTGAGTAGTACTATTCTAGTACCTTTGATCAAGAAATATCAGCAGAGAGGTGAAACTGAGGGAAACTCACTCATGTTTATTAATGCAGAGCTGGCAAAGATGAAGGAGAATTCTATCAGGTGAATAGTGATACTCTCAAAGTGAATGTTAGTCCTGATTGGGTTTAAGTCTATCACATTTACAGCGAGTCAAAAGGAGTGAAAATCTTCAAGGAGCTCGAGGTTCTGGACACCAAACAGACGAATCTTGGAAACTGTATGCTCTGGAGTTCGTGACCAGGTTTCCAAATATCAGGAGCGGGCTGCTCCTTTCTCATCTACGTCAACAGATGATTCTGATTCCTTGGTATGTTTTAACCATGAATAGATATAACCTAATCATTTCGGTGGCCATAGTGACACTGTGCAAGAGTTTGTAAGAGAAAATAAGTTGGAGAGTTCTATGCCCAATAAAAGAATTGGAGGCCGCAAACATTTCTGGGTTGTTGGAAAGAATGATCGCTGGACATTCGATCAGCATGACAAGGTCGGTTAAATATCCATAGTCCTTAGGGTTAATTAAGGCTGACTAGTACCTTTATGCATAGAGCTGAATCGATTCGGTATCCATTTTCATGTTGGAATTGAGCCATATCTGGTAAGATAATGTGGCTGAGAGTTGGACGTTCCAACCATCCTCAACTTATTGCCAGCTATTACTTTGACTGTGTGCGCACTACTGATCCGAAATGCCTCTTCTTTATTTTGCAACTCCAAAATTAAAAGATATTTCAGTTATTCCTACAGGAACACAATCTGATCGAGGTACAGACAATCATGGTATTTGCAATGCCCAGACCTTGATGTGACGAATGATGGAAAACAATGGTCTGAGGGACCCCTGATCTTATATCACAAGTTTCTCTTTGGCCATGGAAATATCAAACCTGAGAGTTTGTGGAGCTTTCTGCGAAGATATTTCTTGAATATGTTGGAGTTCCTTCTACAATGGGCAGTGGAGAATGGTATTTATGACCCAGAAGAGGTTCTCGATATGTATATCTCCCTCTGAATTTCTTGAAGCCTTTCCTGACTTGGGGATAGATTTCTTTTTCGTGCCTTGGTAATGCCATGGATCCAGCAAATTCTAGATGATGAACAAGCACGATACAACAATACGAAGAAGAGGTTTCAAAAACATAAGGCTTTACCACAAGGTCATGCTCCAAATACAATATATGATCATGCTGATCGATTTGGCGGTCTTGATCTAACTGTGTGTCTCATTATAGTGTATAGTAAACTGACTTCTCCTGGGGTTATAGCTTCAAGTACCCAGAAATATTGTCGATGCTGTTCAAGCCGAAATATGTCCTCCAGATCATCAATACTTCTACCTCTATCCTGCCTTCTTTAAAGAACGATACCATCGCACATGCTCAAGTCTCTTCTGAAGATCTGGTCGTAACTTAGAGCACAGGATGGGATGTTTTCATCAAGCTTCAAGCTGTTTTGATGGCAACTATGTCGCCACAAGAATTAGCTACATGGATTCCTCTAGAGAAGAATGCACAAATCTTTGACTTGATAGATGAGGCAGGTTTATGCTTTATCTTAGGCAAGGTGCTAAATATTTCTACCACAGCCGCTAACTCTGGTTGATGGTGTCCGAACATATGTAGCTTGGATGCAAGAACTTAGACAGCAAAACAATGCCCTTCGTGAAGAGGGGATTATCTTTCATTCTCAAGCTAACACAGCGGTGGCTTTACAGGTTGACTTCTATAAGAAAACGACAAACCCTACCGGTGACTCGAACCTCATGAATGAGAATGAGCTATTCGATCTTCGCCGATTGTTTGGTGGTCTCCGGACTGAAGACAGCATGTATGAAGACTGGGAGAGTAGTCATGATGGAAGCGATGATGAGAGTACCGATTTTTGGGAATAATGTGAACAGTAAAGATGTGTTTAAAAAAATACTTAGAGTAATAAAGCAAGCGACCTATTACCATAATTGTATGATGCCTTGCCTTTGCCTGTATGATGACTTTGTAACTTTATCATCCAGTTCAATAGTCATTTTTCTATCGGAATCCTGTTGGAGGAGCAAGCAAATAGATTAGCAAACTGTAACATTGAGCATATATTCTCTCGGTACTTGATGAGACAAGTATTACATAAGGAGAGCATTGGAATTACATCACAAGAAAGTTAGACCACAACTCTCTAACCTTATCACCTGATAAAGCAACCTATATCTTGTCCATGTACCATGGGAACGAATCCTCAATTGCCTTTCCATCCCATCCAGGAGCTTCAATTACATCAATCTTGGTCTGGAACCAATCTTGGTCTGGAACCGACGAACTTTGCATAGAAGATGTTCCACATTGGCAGGAGAAGGCTCAAACCATGTTCTGACTTTAGGAGAGAGGCCTTTTTCCGAACACAAGTATTGAACGATAAAAGTGAATAGATCGCCTAAATCCACATTAAGTCCTTCAGGCAGAAGTTGTCGCAGCATATCTCGTGAGCCTAGTGTAGTATTGTTAGGAGAAGACATTAGAGTAGCCACATCGTTAATTTCTGCTTGCTGACAGAACCCAAGATCGGCTAAATCATGACACAGATGCAGCGGACTTAGTCCAGATCCAAAAGGCAGGATATCCAGTGAGCGTATCCAGTGTTTCATGATCTTCCAACTAGGCAAATCGGTAGAGGAATTCTGAGGTCGTTTGTCCCAGTGGACGCTCGCTGTCCAAGTCTTCTGCACCTGTTTAGGAAATCCCCTGTGCCCTCCTATCCACCGACATGTTTGACCATAAATTGAAGGATTTGAATAATTCTCCTGATAGTGACCATAGGCATCAGTTTTGACCCAGTCTTGAACCACCCTCAGTACATCATCAACTGATTCAAAGGGTTCAGGATGGGAATCGAGAAAGTGACGTGTAAAATGACCCTGTCCAGTTCCTCGGAGGAATAGAAGGTTGAAAAAGAATAAGGGGGAAGACCTCTTCAAAACACTCAAGCGTGTATGGAATATGAGAGCCTGGGCATTCCCACTTCTCTTCGGTTGATACCAATCGGGATTAGATGCAATCACTTTGCCAACATTTGAAGATGGTGAACAGTTATCTTAAGCAAGGAAAGCATGTATCAGATAATCGTTCAAGGTTCCCAAGGTGATATGATAATGGGGAGTGGATGCAGATGGTGGCAATGGGAGAAGATGAGTGTCTGGAACAGTTTTCCTTGTTCGATTCCTATTGTTATGTAGATTGTTCGCTTAGTAGATGTTTTCTGGTGTATTTTTTGGTTTAGAAGGATCAGTTGTAGCACCTTGACGGATCTGATGGGTAAATGTGGCGAGTCTGGAGATGGTGTCTAAGTTTTTATCATTGAGCTCAAGATGAGCTAACATGTTATAATCGTTAGATAAGGGTTCTGCCTTCCTTCCAAGAACCTGATATTAGGCCTCACTTATTGTGAACAATAAAGGACATGGATGAAAACAAAATTCTTGAACAGCGGCCATCCAAAAGATGTCCTCTTTCTTATGGCCCAGTTCCAGAAACTGTGATCAAATGCCATCTTGGAAGCTCTCTGCTTAACCAGTCCTCAAAATCACTAGCCTTTTTTACAGGTTGGCCAGTATCGATACGATCATGATTTCGTAGAATGGGTAGACAAACCCTTGTAATAAGGTGTGGATGAAAAGGGTGATGAAGGTTTGGCCGAAACGACTGTCTTCCACTGCTTTTGAACCTTGAGGTAAGTTTCCAATTGGTTGGAGACAAACGATCCCTACAATCTTTGAATGGCAAACTGAAGCAGAAAAGATTGAGAAAAGATCCAAAGTTGATAGGGGTAGATCTCTTGGCTGCTGAGTCTGACGGCACTTGTCAAGGTAACCAAGCATTTGACGCCCATAGTCTAAACACTGAGAAAGTGCGGGATCTAACACCTCTGCTGTATCGTTCTCACTTCCAAGGACAGAAAAGACCCAACCGGCCATGGCAGGAGCTTGAATCGATGTCCAGTGATGTATTCTTCGTCTGAAGGAGAGTTGGACATACTTTGCAAAGCGAAAGAGGATGTGAGCCGTAGATTCAACAGTCTGTGCTACTTCAACCTTTGTAGCCAAATCAAAGAGATGGACAGGGGACTTGAAGGTACTGATTGACTGGGACTGCTCATCAGAGAGTTCCATTGAGAGCAAGAGATTTGAGATGGCAGGAATATTATCCAATCTGATCAGTGACAGGTCCATTGACAGGAGGCCTTCCAAATCTTTCAGCTTTCCGCTCTTGAGTGATTTTCCAGCTGCATAGTATCCTTTGACAACTTCAAGCTCCTCTTGAAGGCAATCAAGACTGAGATCCTTAGTAAAGAAATCCATATTCACGGGATTCTTGATGCGAATAGGGACATTGGTTCGTGGTCGAGAGAGAGATGCAGCTTTTCCGTTTGCCTTTGTTGATGTTTTTACTCTTTTTCGTCCCTGATATAGCTATGTTGATATAAGCAAAATTTCCATATGTTTTAAGCTAGCAAAAGATGTTTACTTACATCTTGATCTAAATCAGCCGAGTCTTCAGCTGCTTCTCCCAAGGTGTTTGCCTTCCGCTATGACCAGATTAGTTGATACTCTGAAGAAATTATAAAATATGGTACCTTGTTACGCTGACCTGTAAATTGATTATGAACATGCTGGAGAATATATTTAGGCTGAGAGATACAAATAAAAGTGGCAGAGACCTACTGAAGAACCTTTTACAGACATCTGGCCCTGAAAGAGCACCTCACGACAATGAGAATCAGCCATTAGGATTCGCTGGAAATCTGGGGGTAGTTGATGTTGAATTCGGGAGATATAGGTACGAGCAGCTTGTTGTTCAACGTCCGTTTGCCTAATATATGGTCAACAATATGTAAATCCGGGTACTAAGGCTTATAATTCCTCAATACCAACCCATAAACCTGTTTTAGCCCTACGTTTTAGCTGAAACTGCATACCATAAATAGGTTATACCTTCAGATATAAGAATCCGTCTTACCAATGACTGCCTCTTATAAAACCTCCAATCACTGAACTCCAAGCCATTCGCCTCATCCACCTCCAATTCTTCATGACCAATCCCTTCGTCACAGTGTAACAGTGAGATAACCTTTGGAGAAACCTTTCCAATTTGGCTAGGCCGAATGTTGAGGTGAAATTTATCTTCCACCGCAAACAGTTTCTGAGCCAACTTCAGCGCTTCTTCACGTCCCACAATATCTTGTGGGTCTAACTTAAGTCTTCCAATACTCTGTCGCTCGCCATTCTCTCTAGGAAGAAAAGTAATAGCATCTGTAATTTTGTTGAAATCAAACTGGATTTGATAGATCGGATTGAAGTAATGTGTGGACTTGTGTAACTGAAGTAGGTGTTCATGAAGGATAGAGGTAACGTGGTGTGAGGGATCGCTCATGACAAGAAGACCATGTTGTGTCCAGTTCTTGTCTTTTCTTTCGTTTGGAGGGGCCTCCCGTGAGAGCTGTATTGCAGGAACAAGGTCTCTGGAGGCCAGGCCTATGGGCAAAATGTAAGCACGTTGTGGATCACACTGATGACAATATGTGCTGTGCAGGTAAGTTTTGTTTATCACAGGTTGAAGAAGAAATCTGAAGCTGTCACAGAGAGATTGTTGGGCTCTCAACCTGATTTTCTTGAACAGAAACCTCAATTGCAGGAGTTGCTTGAGCATAAAGGACATCATGCCATCTTCCTACCAAAATTTCACTGTGAAATCAATTGTATTGAGTTTGTATGGGGCCATGCAAAGCGATATACACGTGGTAAGCACATTGGGCTCCTTGTGGTTGATTAATGCTGAAGCTGTTTCCAGTAAACTGTGATTACATTTTCGAAGGATTACGTCGTACAGTTCCAGAAGCCCTGAAGTCTATCAAACTCTCCACAATCAGAAAGTTTGAGCATTGCTCTCATTGCTGGATCAGAGCTTACAAGGTGGGGAAGAATGCTATTGATGCTGGATACCAGGTAAAGGAGTATGCCTCACATCGAAGAATTCCGGAGGCGTGAGCTTCGACTGGGGTTATTTCTTCCATTTGAATCATACTGCCTTCTTGTTCTTTGCCAAATTAATAATGCATATGTACATATATTTGTGCTTCTAAGAATATCAAACTCTTGCAGGTCTGCACTCAGCTTGCCAAGCAAGAAGGAGAAATATTTCACTCAAAAAAATTGGAACATGTGAGTCACAATGAGTCATGGTTGGACACTTTCGTTGGGGCTAGGCGCTTCGCACCATAGGACAAGTTGCGTCCCTCAGGCTCTCCAACCCACTCGCAAGGGGCATGGCCCCTCGAACCCCACAGCGATCATGCAAGAGTTCGAGTCCAGTATGTAATATATTTTTAAACCCATTCAGAATAAAATTCCTTGCAACTTCTGAAAGGGGCAAGCGTATGGGTTACGATGTATAATTCATTTCATTTATTGTGCATGGTGTGGGAAGTACGAGGGCTCAAAAGTGCATCTTATGACTCACGCCAAGAAACCCAACACTCTTAGAAGAATAGATAATACATAACTTGAAACCTTTCCTGTTTTCCTTTTTCGGAATACAACTTATTTTGATTCTGTATTAGCTGTAGTAATAACAATGCTATTTCAATGATTGCACTGAAATAGCATTGTTATTTATTCTATCCATGTTAAAGTGACAGAGGCCATGGCATTCTGTTCAATACACATATAAGATTCTTTTTCTTCAGTGGACACATGGCCTGCAAAACACTGGAGTCAAGCCATATCCAAGCAAACAGAATTATAACGTACAGTTATACGCTGAATTCGGATGCTCCCACAATTGTTCCCCTTGGCCAAGAAGTTCCCTGAACTAGAAAGTCCCCTGCATCTTCCTTTGACATACAGCAATGCTGGTTAGTCTGCATCTTAGGAGACGGATCACTTGCACATGTCAGTTTGTCCTGCAGCCAACATCACACAAACCAGAACCCCTTCCCTACACTCTTCGGAGCCGCACCCCATTTACCATACAAGCCTCCATGCTGCCAATCAGGTCAGTTGGAAGGAAAGACAGCCTGAGAGAGATGAACGAGGAATGCATATCGGCCTTGCAATTCCTTCGAGGCAGATATATCTAGAAATAGCCTTTTACAATTTCGACAGTCAGGTCAACAATGTTTTTCAACCCCCCAACTGCATTGGGATCTATAGATTTAACAAGATTGTTCCTCTCAGATATGTATATGCAATAAATTGAATAGAAATACTTACCTGTTGTATTGTGACGTGTAAAAGCTTTTGTAGCTCTTCAGGTGGAGGCGAAGGAACAGGTAGCAGCACCTTGCCGTGGAGACAGCACAATTCAAACATTAGATTTCATTGTGGGCTGTTAATGATCTTCTCTTCCATCCAATGAAAGGCTTTCCAATGTGTACAAAGTAATCCCCAAGTAGAGAGGTGGTGTGCCTCAAGATCCATATCAGGTGAGTAGTTGAATGCAGGATAGTGAGGTTGCCTTATTTCGCCTCGCAACAACAGGACTAATGCCCTATCCTCATCACTGTCCACAGGAGAGGGCGGGTATGATCGGGCTTCTTCTTCACTGTACTCCTCAGGGGAGGGCGAACGCTGTCTCCAATGTCGTCGAGCTGGTTGTGACGATATAGACAGTAAAGAGCTTCAACGGCGCCACTGACACTGACGAGGAGCCCTAGTTGATCTTGTCTCATGTTGAGGTGGAGTAGGTGGAGTAGGATGAAAATGTGCAGGGCGTCGCCTCTCTCTTACAGGTCGACCTTGGTGTAGTGGTGCCTCCTGCTGCAGACACTGATAAGAAAGGCACACCCCTCATTCCGCAAATAGCAAGTCTGTTGCAAAGCTTATTTTTCTCATTCTCCTCTGAATACATCTCAGACCCAACAAAAGAGCACCAATGAATGGTGTCGATGTTCTGCGCCAAAATGTTGTTCATACACTTTGTTTAAATGACTGGCGGCAATTAAACAATATGAGTAACGTATTTGATTCATGTGGATTGATTTTGGCCGACGACATGGCAGAGGAGGTGAAGAAGAGAAAGGGATGTTGCGCGATGTCGACAATGATGGGGGGATGTTAAGAGCGAGGGAGAGTTGGAACTTGTAAGCATTGGGGTGAGCATCTCTGTTCTGCTCCGTTGTCCAGCTGGTTGTGGCACTTAGTTGAAACCAGTCCTCTTCAGCGTCTTCATGTGATTTCGATTGCATTGGAACTTTGCCAACTTCGTTGCGCTCACCGGCTCTTCTCTTTGTTGGCTGTCATTTTCAACTTCAGTACTGCTTCAGTTCTCAAGTAATAGGTTTTAAAATGCTCAGAAAAGCTGTATTTGCTATATTTTAACCCCTGTTCTAAATCCTTTTGGACCCTCTCATGCTTAAATGTTGTCGAGCACTTGATCTGTGTCCAGACTACTCCACAAAACGTCTTGCAATCACAATAGAGGCTTCCTTACTCCTTGTTATGCTCATTCTCTCTTATTTCATCATTTATCATACACTGACACATGTTGTTATCATATAGTTTGCTTCCGAGTGAATGCCATGTGAAGCTATTACTTCGACAAATTCTGCTTCCCAACTTCTTTCAAAATGAATACATCTCAGCCTCTCTTCGATCCTATGAGCGATTTTCTTTTCCCCAGAGGTCAGGATCGATCTGACCATGTTAATGACCATTCCAACGTTGCAATGGAGCAAGGTCAGTTCTCTGGCCAACTCCAATTCTTTCTGATCAATTTCTTTCAGGGCATTATTTTAGCAATCTTAAGGCCGAGACAGCATCGCTACAGGCCTTTTTCCTTACTGAGATGGCTGCAATTTGAAAAGCTAACCAGGCGATACTTTTTGAAGCAGGTAAGATAACATGATGCGACTTTTACTGAGGATCAAGTGCTTAGAATGAAAAGTACCGAGCTTGTGAGTATTTCAATTTTTAAGGGGCCTATCTGCATATGAGTTTCAGGGAAAATACTACAACTGCTTTGTCACTCCGCTCCCCTGTGGTTATAACAAATTCATCCACCCTGTCTCTTCCCTCCAGCACTCTCCATGCAAGTCAAGCAGTTCTACGGGAGCAGTTTTTGGAGGGAGGTCGACTCAAGGTATTGATGCATGCCTTTGTCGTGTCCTCCAGGTAGCAGGATGCCGTCATATTGTTTCAGCTCTTCTTGAGAAGTCGGGGAGGTCCATGAATGCAGGTGCTGCCATGCTTCGGTCTGGACGAGTTCGGCGTGTGCTCGCTTGGCTTCAGCTGTCGCCCCCTTTTATGATTCATCTCCTTAGCATCCTGAAGAAAAACAATAAATGGACTGCAAACCATCAAGACGGCAAAAGTCCATTGATCATCCGTTGGTCGCATGTCGCTGGCTTTCCATCTTCCTTCGCAAAGTCCACTTGAACTCCTTTTCCAAGGAATCGAGCAGAGGAAGAAAGCAGGAACCGGTAAGGACAAAGCTACGTGGCAAAACTACACTGAAACATCAGCGGAATGTACGACGAGTTGATGGATTTGTACTTCAGTCTGTTAGACGGAGCACCCTTTATGCAAACTTCCAGTTCAGAGGGATTCTTGTGCAGACATTTGCTTCATTCTCTGATAGGTCTGTAAGAATGAGCAGAGCTCTTCGGAACGGGTTGAGGCACTCGTAAGTTAGCATCCCTTCACATGGACGAACACGACCGTCACCAGGTAAACATTCACATTATGCCGTTCACTTCACCCTGCTTCGAGTCCAAGAACCTCAATCATTGACACAGACATGATGCATCAAGTAGCAGTCTGCAGTCTCCGTCAAGTTCATAGTTCACTACTTCGGTATTTTTTATGCAGCCACAAAAGCGCGCTGCTGGTGCCTGTGCGTGTGGATACGAAGACAACGGGAAGAGTAGCAAGAAAAGAGCATAAACATAACAATGGAGACTGAAGAATGTCAGAGTTTGGCACCGTTTTAAGCTGCATTCGTGCCACTCATTTGTGGCTCTAGTTTTCTTTCCCCTTTGCCGTTTCCCTCATTTTGCCGAGTTCCTTAAGGTATAAAAAGCCCATTACAACTTCATTGTAATTCATTCCTTTCGACCCTTGGAATCAACAAAGAATACTCAAGAAACACACCTGGAATGACGAACTTTCCCCTGTTCTTCCGCAGCAAATATCAAAATAGATACCCTTTCCTATTTCTTCGCCTGCCAGGGACCCAGGTTTTGCACCGCGATTGACTTTCAGGTGGCCATGCATGTGCCACATTTGCCAACTTCGGACGTTCAGATCCAGCATTGAGAGAACTTCATAGCTTTATCAACGGTGTTGCCTGAGTGAGACCTCGAGGGAATGGCAGACTCCCGAATAGACGGAAGGATTTTGTACTGCTAGATTGATTAAAAAAGTTGGTGCGTGTCCCGATTTCAGGAGAGCATTTGGGTGCACATGCAGGGGACACTCTTTCAGCTTTGACTGTCTTAGAATGGATCCGGTCCATTCCTCCATGTCTTCTGCTTCTGCTTCTGTAATTCACGATCTTGACGTGTACCTGGACGGCGTCGTGTTGTTATTGATTTAATGCTCAGCTGTACGCTAAGGAAGTGAGCCAAAGCAAGATTGACGCCTCTGACTGTCCCATGAGAGACCTGGTCTGAATTAGGAGTATCCTATTCACTGATTCGGAAACAGAAACGAAAATTTGGTGAAACTTTATTTCAATGTTGTTGGAAATGGAAATGTGAATCGGGAAGCAGACACGACAGACTGGAACACACCACACTAACTTATGCATGTTTTGTTTATTGCGGATTTATCTTTGCATTTCACTCCTCCGCTCTGCAGCACTATTAAAGCTTTCTTCCTTTCTTATTCGTTTCCTTTTCCCCACCACTTTCCGTTTATCTTACTCATATCGTTTTGTACGTGGCTGGGGAATTTAGGTACGCATATCTATTGTAATGACGAACCACTTTCCGTTTATCTTACTCATATCGTTTTGTACGTGGCTGGGGAATTTAGCTCCCTTGGTTAGCCAAATTCTCACTTGGTAGCGAGAGGCTCGTTATACGATCCAAGACGAATCCACGACCGATATGGATGCAACGGGGCCTACGACGGGCAGACGAGCTGTCTCTAGACAAGAAACTCCTACCGACGATCTCGTTCAACCTACGAATTTCAGCGTCCCATACACCGTTTCATCCTCCACGAAACTCAGCTCTGAATTGTTGATTGGAAACAAAATTTCCATCAATAAAGACGAGATACCAGTTCTCAGCCCGGCAAACGCGACGAAATGGTTTCGAGGGATCAAAAACACCCTTCAGCAGAACTCAGTCGGACTTCTTCTTGAAGGAATCATCACGGAGCCTGTCAATCCGCAATCAGCAGACGGACTCACTTTAACCGAAATTCAAGAAGCGAGCGCGAAGGGAGAGGGATATGTGACTAAAGAGACGACGGCGGAAGACATGGAGAAGTACATCAAGGCCCTCATGAACTTCCAGAAGATGAGAGCGATCGCCATGTCGATACTCAAAGAAGCGGCAGGGGAGACAGCGAGAGTCTTCATCGAGGGGCTGGAAGATCCTGTAGAGGCGGTGAAGATTCTGAAAGAGAAGTACGGTTCACAAGAATTTATCGACGTCGCATACCTGCTCAAGCAACTCCTCAACTTCGCCCACAATCCAAATGAATTGCCGTTGTCACAATGGATCGCGAAGCTCCACGAACGAAGAAGGCAGTTTCACGAAGTCCAAGACGCTGTGAAGATAAATGATCAATTCTTCGCCCTTATCCTCATCAATGGCCTAACCGATGAAACCAGAAGATGGCTATCCTCCACGGGAACGACGCAGACTGACCTTGCGGCAGTAGTGCAGAGGCTGACGATGGAAGAGGTGGCTCTGAGGACCAGAGAGGAGGAAAGGGGGAGTTCGAGGGGAAACATCGCGTTGGTCGCAAGGATGAGTGATTCGTACTCCAAGGCCACGAACGTACCTCTTGTAAACCGCATGTCCATTCCTGAATCGACCTCATCCCAAAGGACGAATCAAAGCACCCGGAGGACGAATTCACAATATGGAAGCGGCTCCCTTTCCATGCTCAATGTCCTAGCCCCAAATGCTCGAGAAGTGCCAAACTGGGAGAAATGGCCACACGGAGTGACTGGAGTGGGAAAATTCAGAGTGGGGAACCGACAATGTTTCAACTGTGGACAAGACGGCCACTTTGGAAAAGCATGTCCCCACCCTCGTGAGGAACAGGCAAAATCTCTCAACAGAGTCTTCAAGATCTACGGAATCAACCTACCTCAACGAGATGGACGGGCTTTGGTCTCAAGAATCTCAGACCACGACACCTCGGATGCTTCTGCTGTCATCTCGAATGTACAACCTCAAGCCCTATTCGCCACGAGCGACTATTACGATGACGAGCTCGAAACTGTGGACTTTGGAGCCTACATGGTGACGATGGAGGGTGGTAGGTCTGAGGAAGAGGAGGCACTAAGGAGGGAGTCGATCTCTGTGGTGGAAGGGACGGAGAGAGCGTTGCTGATCCGCACTCTGGTGCATGTGAAGGAGCGACTCATGGAAGGAGATGGAGCGACCCTGCAGTTGCAGAAGGTGGATGCATACGAGGACGACCTTCATTTCAAGTTGACTCTACTACGACTAGGCGACTGGGAAGCGAACTATGAGCATCAACGAGCCTTTAGGAGGACTTTGGCTTCACTCATCGATTTGGCCCTGCTCAATCCCGGCCTCCTATCCTCCCCAGGGGACGAGCAAATGAATAACGAATTCGAAGCTCTCGAGCAAGGAGAAGACGCAGGTAACGCTCACGATCCTCCCACCACGGATGGAGCTCAGGACACGGATTCCGACTCAAATCCTCCCTCCCTCACGGACCAAGCAGACGTTGTGACTGCAATGTTCATTGGAGAATCAGTTGCGGCGGACTCTCCTTTCTACGTCGACACGGGAGCGTCTTTTCATCTCACGGTGGACAGAGAACTCCTGCACGGATATAGAGAGTTGGAGCGACCTATTGTCATCAAGGGGGCTTTTGGGAGCATGGGGAGAGCGATAGGGGTAGGAAATCTCGTTGCAGTGTTTACGCTGTCAGGTGGGAGAAGGACCACTGGAACGTTCACCAACGTCTACTACGCTCCGAGCCTTGGGGTGAATTTGCTCGCACCGACCATCTTGATGCAACAGGGCGTGACGGTTACTAACGACACCCGCAAGATGTATTTCCATGGGAGGGATGGAAGGATGTTTGGCGAGGCTGTCTTCGAGCGTGGATTGGTTACCCTTCAGGCGAGTTTCATCCCTCCATCCCCCACCCTGTCCTCTCCACCTTTGTCCTCGATCGATTCTCATCCCTCCACTCTCATCGCAGTGCCGATTCGTACGTGGCACCAACGGCTAGGTCACCCAAGTAATGAGCGCTTGAAGCTTGCGTTGAAAAATGGTCTCTTATCTTCGAATTTGTTACGAAAATGCAATGAGAATCGGGTGAATCAGTGCATCGTATGTGCCCGGGGGAAAGCTCGATACGTTCGAAGCCGTGCGCCTGCACCAGTGAGAGATGACGTTCCAGGGAGGACTTTGGGGTTCGACACCTGGGGACCTGCTAGCGTGCAGAGTCTCCAAGGTTTTCGATATGTCTTTGGCGTGACATGTGAGGCTACTCGATACATGGTTGTAGGAGGGATGAAGCTCAAGTCGGAGGCATTGTCCAGATTGGAGGAAATCAGGATGGCGGTGAAGCGAGAGAAAGGGGTAGATCTGCGTACGATTCGACACGACCATGCATTGGAATTTACCTCACGGGCAGTTGAAGAATGGTGCAAACAACACAACGTTTCTTCGATGAAGACAATGGCATATTCACACGATCAGGCTGGTCTTTGGGAACGTCAATGGTACACCCTGTTCAACATCGTTCGTTGCATACTGCTTGAGTCTGGTCTCCCACTTTTTCTTTGGTACGAAGCTCTCAAGGTGGCCGTAAGGATGAAGAATATAATGCCGACCAAAGCCAATAAAGGAAGTCAATCACCGTATGAAGCATTTCATGGGAAGAAACCAGACGTCGAACACTTACGAGTATTTGGATGCTTGGCTGCAGTCACAACCATGCCTGAGCAGAGGGTCTCGAAACTGTTACCAAGGGCGACGCGGATGTACTTTGTAGGGTACGTGGAGGATGGGTATGGTTGGCGATTCTGACACCCAGAAAAGAGACGCATAGTGGAATCAAGATCGGCTACATTCTTTGAAGATCAGTTCTACACTGGTAGGACGGACGAAGAAACAGACCTGATCCGTGCTGCCCAGCCTGAGGACTTCTTTCCCCTCATCTACGGCGGCGGTGGAGCAGGATCGTCAAGAGATGGTGATGTGGAGGGGGAGTTTGGAGGGAAACGGGTCCCTGAGCCAACGAAGCGACAAGAACCGATTATCCCTGCAGAACAATCAGCACCACCATCACCAACCCTAGCGATGAGACACTTACCAAATCCACAAATGCCTACGAGGGATACAGAACCCGCTATGGCTCCAGAGGAGGACGTGAGGAGGAGGACGGAGGAGGAGGACGTCACGGTCCGCCAACGAGTTCAGCAGATTGAGGGATCAATACGTCGTGAACAGGACGAAAGGGAACGACAGATTCACTTTTCACCATACCGTCAGTTACGCAGGCAGAAACGAGAATGGGATTACAAACGCCTACACGAACGAGGGGTTTACTGGGTGAAGTCGCTCGAAGACGGGGGGCCGGTGGACATGCGAACATGCATCGATGCTCTCAGACAGGAACTGGAGGAGAGACCGGATACTTTCATCAACACAACCAAATCGAATGTCGCGGATGGAGAAGAAGAAGGGGAGGTGTATTGGACGGGTAATATGGACGAACCCACCTTCAAAGCTGCCATCAATGGACCCGATCGTGTCCATTGGATTGCAGCAATGATCGCGGAGATAGCAGCCCTCGAAGCGACTGGAACCTGGACTGGCGGAACGGTACCTTTGCCCTCTGGAAGGAGACCGCTTGGAGTGAAGTGGGTACTGTTGATCAAGAGGGATCCCGAGGGGAACGTCATCAAGTACAAAGCGCGCCTGGTTGTACGGGGAGATCAGCAGAAAGAAGGGGTGGATTACAATGAAGTTTGGGCACCTACCTGCAGATCCGCTTCTGTGCGCGCGGTTGTGGCCCTCTCTGCTCAGCTGCGCATGTACCGCTACCAATTCGATGTCTCTAATGCGTTCCTTAATGGCGAACTCGAGGAAGAAGTGTACATACGACAGCCACAGGGTTTCGTCGACAAGGACAGACCGAACGAGGTATATCGACTGAGGAAGGCTCTGTATGGTCTTTGTCAGGCTGGAAGGCAATGGTGGAAGAAAATACAGGAGGTGTTCACGGGATTGGGTTTTAAGCGAACGGAAGCAGACCACGGCGTATACGTCCTTCGCAAGGATGCCGACTTCCTCATCCTTTGTCTCCACATCGACGATGGACTGGTGGTGTCTACGAGCGAGGATCTTGTAGTGGACATTTTTGCGCAGTTGGCGTCCTACTTCAAACTCCAGACGGGAGAGGCGAAGGTGTTCCTCGGGATACAGATAGAAGGTGACGAACTGAGGGGATGCGTACGGATGCACCAGGCAGGGTACGCGAGACGCCTGATCGAAAAATACGTCGGAACCAAGGTTTCCCCGGTATCTATGCCTTGCGACGCGAGCAGGAGGTTGTCAGCGGATTTGTCACCGCGAACGGCTGAGGAAAGGACTTACATGGCATCAGTCCCATACCGCGAGGCTGTAGGAGCGTTGATCTACCTCACCACATGCACCCGCCCAGACATCGCCTTTACCGTCTCCGAAGTGGCACGTTATTGGGAGGATCCGGGGGAGCAACACTGGATCGCGATTAAGCGGATTTTCAGATACCTCGCTGGGACCCTCGACTATGCCCTTGTCTACGATGGCTATCGGTATCCGAACCCGTTTCCAGACGCTTTTGTGGACGCAGATCATGCTGCTGATCCGCACACACGCCGGTCTGTGTCAGGAGTACTCTTTCGAAGTGCTGGCGCCGCAATCTCCTGGATATCGAAGCGCCAGTTGGCTGTCGCGATCTCCTCCACGGAGGCTGAATACGTTGCATTATCGCTCGCCACGAGGGAGGCAGTCTGGTTACGTCGCCTATACTCCGACCTAGGATTCCCGCCCACCTCACCCACCATAATACGAGGGGATAA